>KN479611.1:2969-17483 GCA_000787095.1 Periophthalmodon schlosseri | reverse complement strand
GTCTGTCTGTCTGTCTGTCTCTGTCTCATACACTTTTTTAGCAGTTCTGCTCTATTCTGTCTGACCCCTTCTCTGTGTTGTATTGTGGTGATGCACTTTTCTGACCATCTCTCTGTGTTGTATTGTGAGTATAGACTTTTCTGACCCCCTCTCCGTGTTGTATTGTGATGATACACGTTTCTCACCCCCTCTCTGTGTTGTATTGTGCTGATACACTTTTTCTGACCCCCTCTCTGTGTTGTATTGTTAGTATAGACTTTTCTGACCCTCTCTCTGTGTTGTATTGTGGTGATACACTTTTCTGACCCTCTCTGTGTTGTATTGTGGTGATGCACTTTTCTGACTCCCTCTCTGTGTGGTATTGTGGTGATGCACTTTTCTGACTCCCTCTCTGTGTTGTATTGTGGTGATACACTTTTCTGACCCTCTCTGTGTTGTATTGTGGTGATGCACTTTTCTGACTCCCTCTCTGTGTGGTATTGTGGTGATGCACTTTTCTGACTCCCTCTCTGTGTTGTATTGTGGTGATACACTTTTCTGACCCTCTCTGTGTTGTATTGTGGTGATGCACTTTTCTGACTCCCTCTCTGTGTGGTATTGTGGTGATGCACTTTTCTGACTCCCTCTCTGTGTGGTATTGTGGTGATGCACTTTTCTGACTCCCTCTCTGTGTTGTATTGTGGTGATACTTTTCTGACCCCCTCTCTGTGTTGTATTGTGAGTATAGACTTTTCTGACCCTCTCTGTGTTGTATTGTGGTGATACACTTCTCTGACCCTCTCTGTGTGGTATTGTGGTGATGCACTTTTCTGACTCCCTCTCTGTGTGGTATTGTGGTGATACACTTTTCTGACTCCCTCTCTGTGTTGTATTGTGGTGATACACTTTTCTGACCCTCTCTGTGTTGTATTGTGGTGATGCACTTTTCTGCTCCCCTCTCTGTGTTGTATTGTGGTGATACTTTTCTGACCCCCTCTCTGTGTTGTATTGTGAGTATAGACTTTTCTGACCCTCTCTCTGTGTTGTATTGTGGTGATACACTTTTCTGACCCCCTCTCTTCTCTTATTCCAGAGGAGGTGCTGAAGTTGGACCTGTTCATAAACGACATGAGCCGTAAACCCGCCCCCCTCCAGGAGCCAGTGGGACCCCCGGGAGAACCAGGCATCCCTGGAGGCAGGGGTCCCCCGGGCTCCCGAGGGCCCCAGGGCAGTGTGGGATCCAGGGGGAGACCGGGCCGGCCGGGGTACCCAGGCGAGCAGGGTCAGTGCAGTTTGTTCAACTCAGAGGTTTGGTTTGTGGTTAATAAACCGGGCTCTTTCTCTTTCTGGATAATGACGTCGCTGCATCACTGGACCGTGGCCTCTGATTGGCTGACGCTTGAAAACGTGCCACAGAAAGGCAGGTTGGCCTAGACACGGGCCCACAGTGGGCGTGTACGTCACAGTGGGCGCATACCTCACAGCGGGCATGTACCTCACATATGCGCCCGCAGTGACGTGTACGTCACAGTGGGCGTGTACTGGTGGAAGTGAAAACGAGGGTAGATCGACAAAATGGCGTCTTGAAAATAAGAGATTAAAAATGTACTCAAACATGAATCACTCCAAATACAACTTCAGAGGCTCAATGAGAAGAAACGACTAGAGTACGGTTAAAGATCTGAACAGAACAGTTTGAAGAACAGGGCAGGTTTAAAGCTACACTGTGGAACATGGTTAAAGATCTGAACAGTTTGAACAGGTCTTTTTAAGGACAGTCAGGTTCATTTCTTGTGGATGTTTTGGGCGTTTTCTTGTCAACCTTGTGCCTCTCTCTGTCACATTCACGTGTCATATTCATATTCGCATGTCATATTCGCATGTCATATTCACGCGTCATATTCACGCGTCATATTCACGTGTCATATTCTCATATCATATTCACGTGTCATATTCACGTGTCATATTCACGTGTCATATTAATATTTGCGTGTCATATTTGCGTGTCATATTCGTGTGTCATATTCGCGTGTCATATTCGCGTGTCATATTCATATTCCTGTGTCATATTTGTGTGTCATATTCGCGTGTCATATTCCTGTATCATATTCACGTGTCATATTCGTCTGTCATATTTCTGTGTCATATTCGCGTGTCATAATCATGTGTCATATTTACATGTCATATTCGCGTGTCATATTCGCGTGTCATATTCGCGTGTCATATTCTTATTCACTTGTCATATTCGCATGTCATATTTGTGTCATATTCCTGTGTCATATTCCTGTCATATTCCTGTCATATTCGCATGTCATATTTGTGTGTCATATTCCTGTGTCACATTCCCATGTCACATTTGCGTGTCACATTTGCATGTCATATTCATATTACTGTGTCACATTTGCGTGTCATATTCACATTTCTTTTTTGTAATAATATTTGGTGTTGACTCTGACCCTCAGGGAGGAGGGGGCTGCCGGGGCCAAAGGGGGATCCTGGGCCTAATGTTCAGGGCCCTTCAGGAATCAAAGGCTTTGCAGGTAAATAACACGCGCAGACCCTCCCCACAGCGAGCAGTTCCCCGGTTCTATTCCCACCCCTTCAGTCTTCACTCCTGTCTCCTCTGTGCTCAGGTCCTGCGGGGGAGTCGAAGCTGGGAGACCCGGGGCCGAAGGGGGAGCAGGGCAGGCCAGGCCCCGATGGAGGGTCCGGGCCCCAGGGTCAGCCTGGAGAGCAGGGCCCCCCGGGTGTCTGTGACAGCAGCGGAGGCTGTGAGAGGAACGGCCAGAGACCAGGTGAGTTATACCTGCAAATACAAGCACGAGTGTTCTGATTGGCCGATCACAGGGTCTGTTGAGTTCATAAAACAGGTTAAAGGCCCATGTGACTCTGATCTCTGACCTCTGTTCTAATATTGTTTCCTCATCACAAACAGACCTGGAGTTGTGTTTTGTTTCATTCACACATTTAACACACAAACCCTGCATATTTAGGCTGAGTTCTTCTCTCAAACAGAAAACACTCTGTTCCACCTTGTGATGTCATGTGGTAATACAGGAAGTGTTCCACTGTGTTTTTAAACTCCATACACCTTCACTAGAATCATTTGGATCATTTCAGCCCTGGAATTGCCAATCTCTACTGAACTAAAGGTCAAATGAGCTGTTAACTTGAAAACTACCACTTCATGACATGAAAAGAGTATTTTGGGCTTTGGAGATGTAGACAGACTAATAATAAAGTGTTACTCAAACATGTGTGAACGAAACAAAACACAACTCCAGGTCTGTTTTTGAGAACGGAACAGCATTAGAACATGGATTAAAACTCACTTGTGTAATATAGAAGCTTTAATCAAAACATAATTGGATAATCCACAGGTTTCAAAATGATGAAAACTTAGGGCTGTTGCCATAGTGATTAACCATTTTATCACCATGATGGTGACAGGGACACACTCTGCTCCACCAACTCTGTTCCACCAGCTCTGCTCCAGCAGCTCTACTCCACCAGCTGATGTCTTCAGATGTTTTGGATAATTGCCATTTTAAATTGTGCTCATGTTTCTTCCTTTTCCTTAGAAGACCCATACTATGGGTACTAGCCCTGAGAAAGAAGTGAGCAGTGAGGAGAGAAAGAGGAGAAAAGAGGAGAAGAGAAGAGGAAGAGAGGAGAGAAGGAAAGAGAAAGCAGAGAGAGGAGGAGAGGAGATGTTTTCTCTGACTGCTTTTGGGCTCATCGTTGTTGTTGCACAAGTGTCGCAGATACAGACACTACAGAAGGACTACAGTCTTAGTGTTTAAACATCTGACTGAAGTGTTTTATGAAAGTCTCATATTCTACTTTTGACTTTGAGGTTTCACAGAAATTGCTCCTCTGTGTTTTTAAAGTCTGTTTATCCTCTTTGGTCTCGTTTGGATCATTTCAGCTCAAATTCACTTCGGAGCATCCTCCCTGTAACCAGCAGAGGGCAACAAACCCAGCGCAAAGGCAGGGACAGAATGTTTAAACATTATTTCCACAAAATGAAGGTGTTTTTATATGTTTATTTGTCAAATAATAATTTCTGAGTTCAGTGTACAACATGGTTGCTAGGTAACAGGTATAGAATTCATGTTTTTCAGATTGTAGAATGCGATGATTCATACTCCAAGATGGGGTCAGGGGTCACACACAGTTCTATTGATGATACTGGACTTTACCATGAAATATCCAAAAGGTAAATTCACAAATGTTGAACTTGATCACCACCACCACCAACAACAACAACAACACCATCAACACCACCAACAACAACAACACTGACACCACCAACACCAACAACAACACCAACACCAACACCAACAACAACAACAACACCACCACCACCAACAACAACAACAACAACAACACCAACAACAACACACATCTGAGTTTGAATGAGACTCACTTTATCTGTGTTAAATATGATTGGCCGATAGAGTGTGGTGATGTCATCTGCGTTAAATATGATTGGACTATAGAATGTAATTATTTCCAACCAGGAAGTAAAATGTGAAACCTAAAACTTGCCAAACTTTTTGTAAAATCTTAAATACAACGATCTTAACTGTTTTTTGATAAAATGAGCAGTCCAACCTGTCAGTCACTTTAACATATATATTATTTTAAGTTAATCACAAATATGTCCAAAAGTGTTGAAACAAGCAAAGCAGAGTATGAGGCTTTAACATAAAAGACGTTTCAGTGATCCAAAGTATTTAAACATATGTCTCATTCGCACTGAACTGTGTTATCATATTTATAATGTTTATCATGTTTATAATGTTTATTTCATGTACTGCACTGCATTAAAGCCTAATACCTTTGTTTTACAGAAATCTATGTATTTTTTTTTATAACCTTAACTGCCTCAAAATGTCCCAAAGTTGAACAGACTGTGACGACGATGGAGTTCACTGTAACATAACTGTGTCAGACTTTATGTTCTATATTTTACCTCTTATGAAAACACGTTTACAGAGTTATTACAGTTATGGGCTTTTGGGGAGTTTTATGTGAAACAAATGTGTTCTTATCTTTGCATTTTGTAAGAGTATTTTATATGCTTTCAGAAACACTGGTTAATAAAAACAGAGAAAATACAAAGTTCACTGTGTATTTATTCCACAACATGAATAAGAAAAGACTATAGGCTAATAGTGAAGCACCAAGTTGTTAAAGCCACAGTATGGAACTTTTCGCCAAAAAACAGACTAAAATAAAAGCATGTTTTTTTGTTGTTGTTTTTTTTTTCCATAATGGACGTTTTCACGCGACTTTCAAATGAGGCACAGTTATACGTTTTGTTTATGGACAAGAATTAAAAATATATAGTAAATATAAAACATATCCAGCCTATATATGAGAGGTGGTAGTGTAAAGAGAAACAGCGCAGAGTTAAAATATTTAGTGATTTGACGTGACCCGGGGTTATCTATCACTGAATCGCGTATTAATAAATATAGCTGCATAATTTTATCATCACTTAATACGACTAATTCATTTATTTCGGACTATTTATTCTCTATCCAGTTCATTTGACGCTTTATTTTGAAAAGTCTGAGTCGGATGTTTATGTTCTATCGCCGGAAGTGCTAGCTCCGCGGGGTTAGCTTTAGCCGCCGGTGCTTGTCGTCATGTCGAGCCGAAAAACCTCACCTCCGAGCGGCTACGGCGGGGACAAGTACTCGGTACTTTTACCCACGTACAACGAGCGCGAGAATCTGCCTCTGATCGTGTGGCTCCTAGTCAAATACTTCGGGGAAAGGTGAGTTTAAGATGAAGTTTGTGCTCAGAGCTAACTATGCTAATGCTAACCACTCTCTGATGAGCTGTCACTACACTGCACACTCTAAGACAAGTGTAGTAAGGTTTGATTTGTGTTTTTGAATAAACAGTTACCTCAGATCAAGTTTAAATTAGGTAAAAAAAAAAATTACTTAAATGAAAAATGAATGACTAAAAGTTGATGTTAAAGTCTTCAAAATCCAACTCTGAGATGTCCAGTCTCCAGTGGACATAGACTGGTCTTTTACAGCAGTACTTCTGTTAAACCACAAAACATTAGCTTAAGTGGTAAAATAATGTATCTTAAAATAATGTAAGTTCATTATAACCTAAAATTCTCCTCATAATAAAATGAACAATAGATTGATATAGAAAATTATCCTTTTTGCTTGTTAAACATATCATAAAAGTAACTGTCCTGTAACGTAACCTAAGTCTGTTAAATAGATGCAGTAAATCACATTTTACTCCAACAAATTGAAATAAAGACATGTATTATTATTATTATTATTATTATTAATAATATTATTTGTATTATTATTATCATTAGCATCCACATTTGCATTAGCATTAGCAATTATTAATAACAATTATTAATAATTCATAATTAATAAAATATAACACTTATACAGTGCTTTTCATGACTCAAAGACGCTTCACATAGTTTATGACAAAACAAAAATGAAAGAAACAGATCCAAAAGGAGATACAGTTCTTTGAAGGCAGTTTTGAACAAGTGAGTTTTTAAAGATGGAGAGTGTGGATGAGGCTCTGATGTGTTTGGGAGGTCCAGAGGGTGGGGGCAGCAGTGGAGAAGGCCCTGTCCCCCCAGGTCCTGTCTTTAGTCCTGGTGGGGGGAGACAGGAGGTTGGCATCAGCTGATTGGAGGGCAGAATTGTCTGTGACACCCACCACAGTCTCACAGTAGAATGTATGAGGAAACACTGATGGAAGAGTCTTGATCTCTCCTTTCTTCACAGTGGGTATAATTATGAAATCATCGTGATAGACGACGGCAGCCCAGACGGGACTCTGGAGGTGGCTCTGCAGCTGCAGAACATCTACGGAGAAGACAAGATTGTGAGTGTCAGATAATAAAAGATATCCACCATTTTGTAACATAAAACAAATGTCACATATCCACCATTTTGTGACGCGTGACGTTTTTATTTGTGTATTGAATAGGGCCGCACTGATCCCATTCTGGTATCTGATATCAGCGTCGATATTGAAAAATGTGCTTGATCAGATATCGCTTTAAATATTGGTTCAGTCGATATCCTGGATGGCCATATAAACTGATGTAATAAGACTGTTTACTGGTCATAGTTGTTCTGAGACATAAATAACAGCTCCATATCACATTCGGTCCAGTTTTGTCTTATTTTAGTTTTGTTTAAAGATTCATATTCCTCTATTCTCTGATCTCTGTTCTAATGTTGCTTCCTCATCACAAACAGACCTAGAGTTGTGTTTTGTTTCATTCACACATGTTTAACACACAAACCCTGCATATTTAGGCTGAGTTCTTCCCTCAAACAGAAAACACTCTGTTCCACTTGTGATGTCAAACCCTGCATATTTAGGCTGAGTTCTTCCCTCAAACAGAAAACACTCTGTTCCACCTTGTGATGTCCTGTGGTAATACAGGAAGTGCTCCACTGTGTTTTAAACTCCATACACCTTCACTAGAATCATTTGGATCATTTCAGCCCTGGAATTGCCAATCTCTACTGAACTAAAGGTAAAAGGAGGTGTTAACTTGAAAACTACCACAGATGTAGACAGACTAATAATAAAGGGTTACTCAAACACGTCTGAATGAAACAAAACACAACTGTATGTTTTTGAGGAGGAGCATTAGAACATGGAGTCCATTTCGCTCAGTATAGGACCTTTAATGGAAATAAATGCTGTTTTCACTCTGGTGTCAGTTGAAGTTGGGGTCAGCAGAGTTTAGTATCGGTATTGGAACTGAAAGAACCGGATTGGTGCATCTCGAGTATCGAATATTTAGCACCAGAGTCTTAGTCCTGCGCCAGCCTGTGTGTGTCCACTCTGTGTGTGTGTGTGTGTGTGTGTCCAGTCTGTCAGACTAACGGGCTTAAGCACTCTTCTGTTTCCATTGTTACTCACTGAAGAAGAGGCTGGAGGTTTACACCATCATCATCATCATCATCATCACAATACAACACATGCCGTTACATCACAGAAATACACTAATTTGTGAGCCTCACTGACCTCACTGTGTTGTACAACAACAACAACATTATTGTATTGTTGTTTATTTACTCTTTTAAACTAGACCTTATTATATTTGTCTTGTCACAAACATGAGGAAAACCTTTTTAAATCTGTGCTTCTGTTTGTTTGCAGCTCCTTCGTCCACGAGCCAAAAAGCTGGGTCTGGGTGAGTGACACATGGAGAACGTGTTGTGTGTGTTTCATGTTGTGTTTGTTTTTTCATTAACAGTTTTTTTCTGAACAGTTTAGTAACAAGTTTGTCTTAAAGGGACGGCATACATCCACGGAATCAAACACGCCAGCGGGAACTTCATCTTCATCATGGACGCCGACCTGTCGCATCACGTTAGTTCCTCCTCGTCCTCGTCCTCCTCCTTGTCCTCATCCTCCTCGTCCTCCTCCTCTGTAAAAACATATCTGTGTGTTACTGTGGTGATGTCATAAGAGCAGATCATGTGTATAATGGAGGTGGAGGTTTGAAGATCTGTTATTTATAAACCAATAATAATAATAATAATGTTCTTACTAAAGTTAAAGCTACAATATGTAACTTTCTGGAGGTGTAAAGTCACCTGCTTGATTCCATGTAAATACAAAGTTAAAGCCATACTTTGGAACATTCTCCATGGAGATATTTAAGGTTTATGCCATACTGTGGAATATTATAACCAAAGGAACAACATTTTTCTGTGGAAACAAGCAGGAGGAGGCTCCTCCAGGCCAAATAGGAGTCAGGTTTGTGGAGGGGTGAGCCTCCTCACAGTAAAGACATAAACATACTTTTATTTTAGTCTGTTTTTGGCTAAAATGTCACCTACTGTGGCTTTAAATGATCTAATACAATTATTTTTGTGAACTGAATTTAAATCTATGTCCAAATTAAATGTTTGTTAATAATCTGGGAATAACATGAAGTTTATATGTGACTTGTGTATTTTTGCTGATTAAAAACTTTTTATTATTTTTAGCCTAAATTCATCCCAGAGTTCATCAGGTCAGTTTTCTGTAACATTCAGAATTTTCACAAAGTAAATTTGAATTTTGAAGTTTAAAATTTCAGTTTTATTACATTTTTCCAGGTTACAGAAAGAGGGAGACTTTGACCTGGTGTCCGGGACGAGATACAAAGGAGACGGAGGAGTTTACGGGTGGGACCTGAGGAGGAAACTGATCAGGTGAGGCACAAAATGGCTGCCCTGGAAATTCAAACATTTATTTCTGTCATAAACTGAAAATATTGATCGATCAGATGTCAGTTCATCATTGAAGTGTTTTTGTTGTTTACTTCATCTCCTTCAGTCTGGTATTAGGGACATTCTGATCACATTTAAAGGGGCTAATGGTCTGTACCTTTTAAAACTGATCTCACAATCTGCCTCCATTTTAGAAAAAAGCACGATTACTACACTGTTATTTCAGTACACGCTCAGATAAATCTGTTTAGTTTAATTACATTTTTTTCTAAATCTGTTAAAGATGGGGATGAGCTATGAAGTATGAGTAAATGAAACTGGAAATACAGATTTAGGGGCTCAGTGTTTATTGTGTTATATTTTCTTTACAAAAATGGGGAGATTTTTGTTTGAGATTTGAGCTGGGAGGGGTGAAAAAGTGACTTATTATTGGTTCATTCTGCTGTTTATTTGCTGCAGCTCAGGCCTTTAATGATTCAGTTTATTTAAAGTCACTGAGATTCTCCTGTTTTAGTTTTATTGTGTCAGTGACATAATGTAGTTTCATTATCATCGTTTATCATGATATTTCTCTGTAGCGACACATCGAGCTCCTAAACGTGTCATGTGACAGGCTCCCTTGGCTGATCATCAACATTTAACTCTTAAAATCCACAGCAAAGCCCCAGTGAAGCTCACAAATGATCTGTCCACTTTTGTAATAATAACAAAATGTATTTATCTGGATATAAAAAACATACAGACATAACACTCTTCTATTTCCATTTTTACTTTACTGTGGCTGTTCAAAAACATACATCTGATATATGTCCCATCTCTAATTAAAACCTCCCTGTTTCTCTTTCAGCCGAGGAGCAAACTTCCTGACGCAGGTGTTGTTACGACCGGGAGCCTCCGACCTCACGGGCAGCTTCAGGTCAGACAAAACTAGATCCTCATGTTTCACAGGTATCGATACTAAAAAAGTTCCTGAATATGTTTAGAATGATCTCTCTCTGTATCTTTCACAAGTATAAGACACATAGACTAGTATACGCCCACGGACCACTATGGAACCTACTGGAACACTGAGGGATCACACAGATATAAGGCCACATGGGAATAGAAAACAAAGTACCAACATTTAATGTGGAACATCACAGTATATTGTCTAAAGAAAGACATTTTTTATCATCGTGGAATCGGGATCGGTATCGAGTCTGTTCCTTAGTATCAAAAAAGAGTTAGAAATTGAAATAAACACAATAAACAAATATCTGTAAAATATAGTTTACTTTAATCTATTTCTACACTTAAATAATGAGGTCTGCTGTAAAACCTTTAGCACCGAGGACCTCTCCTGGACGAGTGAGGGATTACAACAACAAGTTAGAGGACCATGTTGAACTTTGCTTTCTCCTGTTTTTTCTTTATCTTTTGTATATTTGTTATATATTTATATGTTTTGTCATTATATTTATATATTTATATAGGCTGTATAAGACGCATGTTAATGTTTGGTTAATGTAAAGTCTGGACACACTTTTTCATTTCTGTGTCGTCTTTATTCACACTGTAGATTCTCACTGAAACATCAAACTCTGAACGGCACATGTGGAATCTAAAAACAAAAATAAACTCAAAATAACTACAAACTTGTTTTAGATTTAAAAAAAAACTTCCTTAAAAACATCCTTGACCCTTTGCTTTGACCCTGTTTACGCTTTTGTCATTTCTTGACCCTGAGACTGAGAAGTGAAAACCATTTCAGGGACTTGATCATGAAGCTCATTGAGAGAAGGACAAGGGTTTAAGCTCCAAAAACAAAGGGAGGACACTCTGAGGATCTGAACTTATATAATATAAAACATATTTAGTTGAGTTATTTCACTTTTTTCTTTACTACATAATTCCATATATCTTTCTTCATATATTTAATGTCTTCAGTGTGTTTAGAAAATGTAGAAAGTAGTAAAAATAAAGGAGAAAAACACTGAGCTGTGTCCAAACTTTAAACTGTGTAGCGGCCTTATGTTTCCTGATGTGTTCTTCAGGTTGAATAAGAAGCAGGTCTGGACAGGCTGCTGTAGGTTTTTTTTAATTTTTGTGTTTGTTTGTCTCATGTTTGTGTTATATATTTTTAAGTTGCATAAAAAGTAGGTGGAGGGTCTGGTGGAGTCTTCTGTTTTTGTGTGTGTTTGTCTCATGGTTGTCTCATACTCGTCCCATACTTGTCTCATACGTTTCAGGTTGTATAAGAGGCAGGTGTTGAAGAGTCTGGTAGAGTCTTCTCTTTATGTTTTTGTGTGTGTTTGTTTCATGTTTGTTTCATATGTTTCAGGTTGTATAAGAGGCAGGTGTTGGAGAGTCTGGTGGAGCGCTGTGTTTCTAAAGGTTACGTGTTTCAGATGGAGATGATCGTCAGAGCCAGGCAACTGCACTACACTATAGGAGAGGTACGACCTTTGACCCCTGCACTGGTGACTAAAAGGGCAACACCACCTCACTGTAAAAACATTCCACTTACACCACCTCACTGTAAAAAAAACAACAACTTTAACCAAATAAAATCTGTATATTCTGAAATTCATTTTGAACTCACATTAACGCTTTGGACTTATTCTCTGATTTCATGCCCTCCCTGTGTGTCAGATGCCCTCCCTGTGTGTCAGTTGCTGCTAACCCTGTAGTTTAGACTTTACAACCATGTTCTGAAATGCTCCTGGGATTCTTGGCTGAGTTTAAAGTTCAGATTTCAGTAACAGCTCTGCTCCATCTTGTGTTTTAACTCGTCTCCTTGTGTCCTTTAGAGGCTCGTCTCTTCTGTGTTTTAACTCCTCTCCCTGTGTCCTTCAGAGGCCCGTCTCTTCTGTGTTTTAACTCCTCTCCCTGTGTCCTTCAGAGGCCGTCTCTTTTGGTGTTTTAACTCCTCTCCCTGTGTCCTTCAGAGGCCCGTCTCTTCTGTGTTTTTAACTCGTCTCCCTGTGTCCTTCAGAGGCCCGTCTCTTCTGTGTTTTTAACTCGTCTCCCTGTGTCCTTCAGAGGCCCGTCTCTTCTGTGTTTTAAACTTGTCTCCTTGTGTCCTTCAGAGGCCCGTCTCTTCTGTGTTTTAAACTTGTCTCCTTGTGTCCTTCAGAGGCCCGTCTCTTCTGTGTTTTAACTCCTGTCCTTGTGTCTTTCAGGTGCCGATCTCTTTCGTGGACAGAGTTTATGGAGAGTCCAAACTTGGAGGAAATGAGATCGTGTCGTTTGTGAAAGGACTGCTCACTCTGTTCGCCACCACATGACCCTGCACCTGTCACATGACCGTGGTCCTGTCACATGACCATGGTCCTGTTACATGACTGTGGTCTTGTCACATAACCTGTCACATGACCAGGGAATCCCTTTGTTGTCAAATGTTGTGTCTCTATAAAATAGAAAACAGTGTCACCTGTGCAGGTGCTGTTTGTTAAATGAGAGTAAAGGCTAAACACCCTAAAAATTGAGTTAAAAGCTTCAGGGCCGAGACGCTCAGTATGACGCACATCAACACAGCAGTGCACTGGTATTAAGGCTGAAATCACACTAGACCTGGTTTAGACCTGGTTTAGACCTGGTTTAGACCTGGTTTAGACCTGGTTTAGACCTGGTTTAGACCTGGTTTAGACCTGGTTTAGACCTGGTTTAGACCTGGTTTAGACCTGGTTTAGACCTGGTTTAGACCTGGTTTAGAACTGGTTTTTAAATTAACTGAACAGCACCCGCACATGTATGAGAGGGAGTCGAGACATATCTTTACCTGTTGGTGGCAGTACAGAAACAGACTGAGGTTTGATTTTAGGTTTAGTTATAGTAAATAAAAACTGCTTGTCACATTCCAGCTGCATTAAAGTTCTTTTTTACTTGTAACTCCACAGAGAGAACTACGCAAAACAACTCCACGAGAAACTGTGTGTGTTCATAATGTTTTGGCTGATGTTCTGTATTAGCTGTGCTCTGGACTGGTTCACTGCTGCTACATTTAAACTCTAAAATATGGATTTGTCTTTAAACTTGTCAAATAATCAAAACATGAGAGTTTGTTTGGTTTAACCTCATGTAGATCTGCTCCAAACAGAGACGCTTGTTAGATCTGAGTTTCCTCTGTTTCTGCTTCAGCTGTGAAATAAATGAGTAATGTTCTGTGAGTTATGTTTGGGTTTATTAAAGGTCCATATTCCTCTATTCTCTGACCTCTGACCTCTGTTCTAATGTTTCCTCATCACAAACAGACCTGGAGTTGTCCTGCATATTTAGGCTGAGTTCTTTTCTCAAACTGAAAACACTCTGATCCACTTTGTGATGTCATGTGGTAATACAAGTGCTACAATAAGTGCTCCACTGTGTTTTTAAACTCCACACACCTTCACATGGATATTTGAATCATTTCAGCCCTGGAATTGCCAATCTCTACTGAACTAAAGGTAAAAGGAGCTGTTAACTTGGAAACTACCACTTCATGACATCACAAGGTGGAACAGAGTATTTTGAGCTTTGGAGATGTAGACAGACTAATAATAAAGTGTTACTCAGATGTGTGAATGAAACAAAACACAACTCCAGGTCTGTTTTTGAGTGTTCTTGTGAGCTTGGCTTAAAGCTCACAAGAGTCAGTGTTGTTTAATATAAAAGCTTTTAATTAACTAAACCTGACCATCCTTCAGTGTCTCTGGGTTAAACCTGCATTTGACCCATCCTTCAGTATCTCTGGGTTACGAGCAGTCAAGAGTACCTAGCTGGAGGGCACCTGGCGAAATTAGAGGTACAATATGTCAGTCTTTGGAGGTGGTACATCACCTGCGCGATTCAGAAAGTTAAACATTCAAATGGAGATGGATAAGTTTTATTTTAGTCTATTTTTGGGGTAAAAATGTTACCTACTGTAGCTTTAAGCGACAGTTACATAATGAATTACTGAACAGTCTTTTTTATCCTGTTCATAATTTTACTTGAGTAACTTTAGAAGGACCACAGGTTACCTTTCCCTGTGAGTTTGACACTGTTTTGGTTCTAACATGATGTGACCTGTTCATCCTAGTTTCGGTCAAAGTATAACTGCCAAAAGCCTCAGATTAAGTTTTATTATTGTCCTTACGCGCATGCGCCCTGCCTGAAACGCCCTCCTCAGAAGGGCGCCTGCTACCGTCCACCCCGCGTTACTGCGGCATGGGGCTGTTTACTCCACAGAGCCCCGGAGCCTGCAGAGGTCAGCCAAAACCACGCGCCCTGACAAAACTTTACAAAGACGTGGATTCGAACAGAATGTGAAAGGGACCGGCTGGTCAGGCCA
>KN479609.1:46504-129516 GCA_000787095.1 Periophthalmodon schlosseri | reverse complement strand
TTAAAAAATTTTTTAAAAATAAACCAAAAAAAACAAAAAAAAAAAAAAAAAAAAAAAAAATCTAAATGCATTCAGTTTTTTGAGCACTTGAACACTTTGCAAACCTATGTCACAAAACATGTACCACAACCACTTCAATTTCAGTATGGTAAGAAGCAGGCAACATCGCTCACACTATTTATTAACATCTAATAATATATGCTAATCAGACTATTTTTGAACAATAAAAACACTTATAATTGTGTAAATGCCATACTGTGTAATATTCCAGGCACAGCAGCAACATCTCCTCTAGAAAAATTACAATGTACACATTCAAAGGGCCTGTATTTTATCTAATTTTTTCATGTAATAAAGAAAAAATTGTCTTGCCCCAGTGCACATATATTGTAAAAGCAGCTCTTAGGGTCAAAATGAGACCACTGTGTGCCGCGTGCATCTAATTGCAAGGAGTTTTTATCATCCGCGAACCAGGAAGTAATGGTGCACTGATAACATGCTAGTTGTTGTTAGCATTACTGCAACAGCAAAACTCTGCTCTGTCAAAACGCACTTATAAACTTGTCGCTGAGAATAATTTATTTGGATAACTGCAAACTGATTAAAATGAACTCTTTCTGTTTTTCACATTTTTAAGACAGAAAAAATCAGGGACAGCACCTAAAAGCTATATTATGCGATAAAGAATAACTGATCCAGTGTTGTGTATTGAGTGACTGGAGCCGGCACCTTCTCCCACTTTGATGTAGATGTCCTGGGTCATGCGCAGCTCGGAGAAGGACGTGATGGCCTTGTACTTCCTTTGCGCCCAGTTGAGGAGATGCTCGTTCCCATGGGGCAAACTCTCCGTCAGGACGTGAGAGTGAGAGAGAGCGAGGTCTGAGGACTGGAACTGGACCTGTGATTCTTCTGAAACCTGGAGGAGACAAAAAGATAAACATGTGAGCAGGAAAGCAGGTCATTCCCCCCAGTCATATTAGTTTGAGTAAATGTAGGCATTTCATTTTTAGCTGCTGAGTAAAGTGAAAACTACAGTAGGTTTGGGACAGCTAATGGCCAATGCAGATGTCTTATTGCGCTTAGTAGAATCAATTTGTTTCCATGGTAATGTAGGTTTTTGATTTAGTGAGACCATTTCTCAGCAGAGGGGGCACTTGCATATAAAACAGCATCATCTGTACATAAATGTATGAAGCTCTCTCTTAAATTGCAACCAATGGAATTAATAAATATAATAAAACCTAGAGGGCACAGAATTGAGCCTTGGGGCACTTCTTTGCTTAAAGTTTAACGCCATCGACTGTTAGTGCCTGGGTTCTGTTTGAAAGATAATTTTGGAACCAACTACATGTAGCACGGTTACATCCAATATGCTTCAGGTGCTTCAAGAGGATCTGATTCATAAGACTTCAAAAGGGAGCATTTATTTAAATAAATTGTAACTTGATTTGCAACTTTTCTAAAACTTTTACATGACAAGGTCATTTAGATATTGGCTGGAAATTATTACATTATATCCATGAAGATAGATAAGTTTGATGGCATACTGCGGAAAATTATAGTCAAAGGAACAACAACAAGGAGAGGGCCTTCCTCCAGGCCAAATATGAGGCAGGTCTGTGGAGATGCAGTCCGCTCACAGTAAGGACGCATGTTTTTCAGTATAATAAAAAAACAATGATTGGCTTTCTTATCATGAGATTATTATCTTTTTAAGACAATGCCTAACTTTGTCTTTCCTAATAACAGAGTACACAACGGCCAATCCACCAGTTCATAGAAACAGCAATAAAAGGACTATTATGGAATAAATAAAAAACAAACCACACCTTAACTGTTAAAATGCACTACATTTCAGTCTCCCCACAAGTCTGCATACAAAATAAGATTGGACACAAAACTGTTGAAACTCGCAGAACTGAAGAACGCTGACATGAACTGTTCCGTGTACCTCTATGCAAGATAACGTTCAAGTCATTATGTTCAGTAGACTTTAAGAGCATGATTGGATGGATAGAAAGCAAGTCAAGGCCAAAACCAGGTCTGACTCATTGGAAAAAGTCCCAGGAACAATTACAAAACCCAAACAGATCAGGTCCAACCCCAGGCCTGGTCCAAACTCAGAAAATAGGAAAATAGATCTGCGTTATGTGATACACGGCACGTTGCAATGGTCTTGGCCTATTTTGATTTCAAATCCTGGAAAGCCTATGTACCAGACCAGAACAAGCACCAGAACCAAACACAAAGACTTTAAAACATGTTTTGTTTTAGTTATGATATATTGCTGCGCAATGCATTTATTGCCTTTTTTTCTATACTTTACAAAGATAAAGATATGATAAAAAGATACTATTTCAAATGTACTATAAATGTTTCTAACACATATCTATTTAGTTTCACCAGTGCTCATTAAAGGTGAATTTGGTAACTTTTCTGGTGGAGTGTTAGCCACCTGCTTGTCTTAAGGGAGATTTTATTGTTGCCTTGCCTGTATAGTATGGAGCTAAACATTTCTGTCTCCATGTGTTACAGGTCAGATCTGGGGAGAGGTTACTCAGGAACATCCCACGCAAAGGAGTAACATCTCTATGGAAAAAGGTGGTGGACTCTTCACTTAAAAACTTACAGAATTCACACAACCCACACAGTATTAAGGTTAAGGTACACTTTACAGTATTGTCCCCGTAGGGAAATGTGTCCTCTGCATTTTACACATCTTTCAGTGCTGCTGGACAACCTGTCGTGCCGCTGGGACAACCTGTCAGGAGCAGATCTTGAGCTAGGCTTGGTCAGGACTACCCTAGGATTTTACCTATGGTGCATGTTTTTGGCTTGATGGGGGAAACGGAATGCCTGGAGGAAACCCACCCAGACACAAGAAGAAACATACAAACTCCACAAAGGCAACCCAGGAATCAAACCTGCATCTTCTTGCTGAGAAGCATGAGTGTTAGCCACTTAGCCACCTAGGCAATATTACAAAACTATAACTATATGTGCATAGCTGTCAACATAGGATTAATGTTCTTACAAATATGCAGCTTGGGAGAGGTGCTGATGTGGGCTGAAATGTAAACTGTAAAACGATAGGCCTTTTTGCCACACCATAGCCATGGTAGCTGCTGGTGATGAGTTTAGTTGTAAAAACATACATGTAAATCTATTATAAAAGCATAAATTCAGGTATCACACTTTTCTTAAGTTAGAAATATCACGTCAAAAACAAAATAAACCAGAGGAAACAGCCTGAAAATGTGTTGATTTGTGTTGATTTGTGTCAGAGGGAAATTGGCCTTGGCCTTAGTATGAGGGACCACCCCTTTGGCATAATAGCCTGGCTCACATGCTTCACTTCAGATAAACATTCACATGTGCTGAAAAAACTACTCAACACAACACGGGCTAGACGGCCTACCACATTTTTATTTCTTATTTGCACGGAACTAACAACACGCTCATAACATTAAGTCCAAAAATCTTTTTGGATTTAAATGCATATGACAGGTTTTCATTTTTTTCTAATTATTACCTGGTTTGGTGGTACAGTACCTGTAGTAAATATTTATCATAGTTTTACATCAGTTAAGGAGAAGTTTGTGGGAAAAAGTTGAAAAGAAAAGAACAAAAAAAACAGGAAGTAGCAGTTAGTTCTAAAGCAAAATAACTCCACCTTTGTCATCAACACTGAAAATTATATCCAAAATTCTTAACTGGCCAGCCAGAACCATACGCTTTGATAAAACGTTACATGTGTGGGTCTGGTACCCTAACCTGCCTCCTTGCTTTGTGTTGGGTGTGATTGACAGGCGGATTAACCAATCAGAGAGACAAATGGTCCGCCTGTGTCAGAACAAACACGGAAAAAAGGGGAAAAAAAAACCCCAATACACTAATAAACAGCATGGGTTTTTGCAGAATCAACAATTACAGCACGAAACTGTTACTTATTTCAGGTAAAAGAATATATTTTGTTCTGAGGGTTATGCAAATTTTGAGAGATGTCGCATTTGTGAAACACATGATAGCAGCTGTGGTTGGACTGTCCCAAATTAGGATTAGTCTTTTCACTCTCTATGGTCTGGAACCAGACCATAGATTAAAACAGAATGTAGAAGGGACTGGTTGGTCAGACAACCAAAATGCAAAGACAATTTACACACAAGGAGCACATTTTTCTGTCAAATCATAAACATTGTGTAATTAGATATGTTTTGACCTTTGTTAAGACTATGTTTGCTAAGTAACAGTGGGAATTGCCTCTATATATGTCATATCTGCTGTCCGTGTCTGACCAGGAAGTCAAATAAAAAATTACAACTAGATAAAACAAGGCAACATTTTAGGTAAAAATATTATAATGCTAACTACATTTTAGTGAAATTAGTAGTCTAACCTGTCATATGCACTTTTCTTCAAGAAGCTGTTGTGAAACAAAGAGTAGACTGTAGTACTTGATAACAGTTGTATTCCTATGGGCCATAAGAAGCTTTCGGACATAAATTTATTTAAATGCATCTCAGCATGTGTGTGACCCTTGGATGCTCCTCTCTGCGTTCCTGGCATTGTCACCAAAAGCAGTAAATAAGACAATGAGCGACTAGGCTACATTCTATTATATACTTTTAGTCTGTTTGCAATAAAGAGATTGAACAGCGGGACTTTGGTAGCTATATCAACTTTGACAGCTACTTTGGAAGCTGTTGTATATTTATAAAATGTGCTATATCAATAAATGTGGAATTTGATTTGGATATGACCAAGCATAGAGGCTTTCAACTACATTATAGATTACATTATTAAAACTGTATCTTTATTGGCAAAAAAGCAACACCTTTATGATTGTAGAATTTAGAGATAACCACAAAATTGTAATACTGCAAAACACAGTTAGGCAGAGCTGGTTGGGGAGAGAAGCCAAGATCATTTTTTTGTCTTAGAACTAATAAAATAAAATAAACCAGATCTTAAAATGCACTTAAATACAACTTTTTGTTTCCATTTTCTATGGACAACGACAACACAGTACTGTAAGTGAACTACTGTATTGTACTTTATGGAACTAGTGGTTAGGTAACCAAATCTTTTTACCTTTTCGGGCTGCACATTATTGGAAAATAATCGAATTGCAATTGCAATTTTTCACAGTGTTGCAAATGCAATTAGACTTGTAATATATGTTTAAAATGTAGGATTCTGTTCAGAGTGCACATTGTAAAAAACATCAACATTTGAGAGAAGACTGATGAACTGATAAACTATTACAAGTATCCCATGCACTTCAGAACATGTTTGCAGAGGTCTAAACTACAGTTATAAGATGTATCTACAAAAACAGGATATTTTGCTAATTGCAGCCTTTACAATTTGATCATTGCATCAACTCAAATTGTTGAATCGATTTGATTCAATTAATTGTGCAGCCCTATACCTTTTATTTATTGTATTCATTGAAGGTTTTGTTTTGTTTGCGTAATAATGTTTTACCTAGACAAATGAAGATAACTGCTATTGTAAAAGTGCAACCAAAGCGTTTTCAGTTGGACCTTGCATAACTTGGGTCAGTCCTGGAGGGGTAGGTGCAGTTTTGGGGATGAGATCTTTGCCAAGCTCAGCACAGTTTATCAGTTTAATTGCGGGAATACGAGGGTAATTAGTCGCAGAGAATTACAGGGGGAAAGCCTGAAAGCCAAATTAGCTCCAGGCTTCTGCAGCTCTGAAAAACCTCAGGAATTTGAAGACCCACTGCGGGCTTTAACAAACTCTCTCCCGTTCTGCTCCAGAGAACAGAGACAGCGGTCTAAACAGTTAAAAATCCAGATGGTATTCTTTTTGTTTATTGACTTTGAATGTATTGGTTTATTTATTCCGTTTTGCATTCAGTTTTGCTAGTGAAAGCTACAGTTCACAATGCTAACACTTACAGTGCAAGTGCAATTACGGTGACAAAACTAAATACATGAGGTAATTGCATAACGTGAAGTTACATATAACAGGTTTATACAAGAAACCTACCAAAAAATTCTGTAGATGAATAACCAAAAAGAGAAAGAAAATGAGTAATTTTGACATAGCCGCTAATGGCCTCTAAAATGCAATTGATAACAATGATATAATTTCAGCATCTAATGTGTAATCATGCATACTAAAATGCATTGTACAATTTACCCTTTAGTTTTGGTTGGTTCAAGTCCTAGAAGAGAAGAAGTACTTGTTGAAATCAGTAAACGTCTCAGACCACATGGCCTTAACCTGTGGGGTGCCCTGGGGGTTAATCTTGGGACCCCTTCTGTTCAAACTGCTACATGCTGCCATTAGGCCAGTTAATACGCAACAATGTGTCCTACAACACAATCCTACTGGTCCATGAATATGGACCAGTAGGATTCAACCTGTCACTGGTTGTAAATCTCGGTGTAACAATGGACTCAGATTTGAACTTTAACATCCACATCAAATCAATAACATCAGCAGCTTTTTACCATCTAAAAAAAATGCTAGAATCAAAGTTGTAGGTGAGATAGCCAATTGGATACTTCTTTACAAGATGACGTCTGTTTTCACTTGTTGTACAGTATGGTCAGTTTCCAATAATCTTGTGACTAAGCAGTGCCTGTAAATCTGGGTGTATCAGAGTTAAGCTTAAAGTAGAAAAGTGCAGCCAAGCAAAGCACACCATGACTGCATGAAAACCCCATACCCCACCTCTGTGTGAGTGATCTGAGGCAATCTCTGCCAAAGCTGCCTTAAAAGACCGTTAACAAATGTGTGTGTTTCAACTACATATGCTTAATATTATGAAAAGTAAAAGGGGATTCTTCAGATGTGACAATTCAGAGCCAAGTTAGAAGTCAGAAAAAGGACGACTGCCTATGTTTTAGGAGCCTGTTAAACATAAACACAAGATATACTGAACAATATTATGAAGACGTCAGCGAAAGGTTTACAGATGCTCTGTGTAACTTTTCAGGTGGGGCTCTGGAATCAGCGTGTCTCCATGGTAATGCTGCTTTGCCTGGAATTTCCCACAGTATGGCATAGAAATCCTTGAATAACATGCATTATTACTGTGATTGGGGTCACCTATCCATAGATCTGAACTGTAATTTTCTTGCATCACATGTTGCACAGTATTATTTTTGAGATATCTACCTAGCATTTTTGTGTTTTTATGGCTAAAAATCCTTGAAAAATTGAGAGTGGGTTTGCCTCTCCACAGATCTAACGTGTAACTGCCTGATGGTATCAGCTGCTTGTCTCCATGCATATAGACGCATTTAATATTGCGGTGTGGAACATTTCAGGCAAAGAAATAGCATCTCCGTGGAAACAAACAGGTAGCGGACAACCCACCAGAAAATGTACTTAGTGCACCTTTAATCCGTAACACTTAAAAGAATCCACACAAAAACAATAATAAATTCTATTCTTGAAATGTTATGTACCCGATTATTTTTTTCCATGTATTTGATCATTTTTCTTGTCCTACTACAGACCTCTTGAGCTCTTAAGATCCAAATATGTCTGCTGCATGCTGTCTGCATCTAATTATCAAGCATTTTAGATAATCAGGAAGCACGTGTTAGCATGCTAGTTCTTATTAACTTTTCTTCTACGAGAAAACTCAAAGCTTGTTGTGAAAGGCGCTTATAAACTCATTTTCGGATTGCATAAATGAGGAATAACTTTGGACCACTGCCATTACAAAAAAAACATAAAAACAACTACTTCTGTTTTTCACATTTTTAAGACAGTAAACATCACGCACAGCGCCTTTAACATACTATCCTAAATGTATGAAAAAGTGTAGGCTTTTTCACACATAATCTTTTCCACAGAACAGTAACTCTATGGTACAACAAACATGCTGTCATTAACATCTGTAATCTGTACACATGGATTCCTTCACTATCTTTTGGCTTTGGTGCACCAATGGCATCTGCACTGCCCTCACGTCTTCAATTAGGGTTTCCAACATTTTTCATCATGTAAAACTGCAGGGAGTTTTCTCAAAATGCTAATGTTTATTTTCCCTCTTTGGTGATTGATCAGAGCCACATGTTGTAGTTTAAAGCAGAAGATGTGCCAAATGTTTATCATAGGTCTGCAGCATTGAGTGTGGGAAATGCTATGAAAAGTCAGCGTGAACCAGTTGCACCGAAGGAGGCAGAGGGAAGATATTGTGTTTGAGTTGATACCAAAATATAAAACTTTTGATACTGACAAGTATAGATTCTGGTGCAAAAATATTGATACTTACAAATTTAAAGTAATGCTGCTTTTTAAATAAAAATGTTATCACATTTTGAAATACATTGTATATATACAAAAATTATGTCTAAATCATCTATAGGACAAGGTAGTGGACAAATTTCATTTCGCAATACATAGTATTACTTGCTATTGGTTCAAAGCAAAAATCACTGATCCACACTAATTTTTAAACACTGTGTTTTTTTTTCTATTTTATACAAATAAATTAAGTAATGGGAAATTGTGATCATACTAATGGCTGTTCTAAGGGCTTGTGGTTAGCTAACCTAGCTGAGGTGTCTGTGCCTAAGGACACAGCTTGCAATGTCAAAGCACCAGCCTTTGTGCAGGTGTATAAGTGTCTGAGTATCTGAGCTTCACTTTCTTGTGGAGTCAGTAATCTTCCAATTGATGCCATAAAATCTAACAAAAAATAAACTTTGTAATGTATTTTGGTCATAGTGTATGGCTGACAACAGTTTTTTTTGTAGGTTTGTATGGCTTGAACAATTTTGCATTACCAAGCAAGGACACATTGCAGCAGTGATGCAACATTCTAGAATCCCTATAGGTTAAAATTGAGCTGGGGGGCAGATCAGTTTTCTGTGCTGGAATTTGCTGCTTAACTGTCAGGTTTAACTGGTTTATGGTAATATCTCTAATTACTCGGTCTATGTCTTCTCTATTAGCATATGAACAAGAGGTAATTATTTTTCACGACCATAAGATCACTCTAGCTTCAGAAAGTGGTGCCATTATTCAACTCCAAATAAACATTCGTTGTCAGTTTAAATGACCTAACCATAAGATTAATAAGGCAAGTTTGTGGAGCTAACAAATAATGATATGGTTCAACATTTGTGGATCATAAGTTTGAATATTTCCCATAGAGTTACATTGGCCCCTGCTGTCAATCTGAAATTATGACATCACCAAATTCTAGAACGTGAACACAACCTATTAGGCCAACGCAAGGTGCAGAGAAAAGACCGTGGGTGTGCAATAACGTAACAAAGATAGGAAGAGGATTTGATATCTCTTATTACAACCTATGCAAGTCTAACAGTGCTACAGATGTGCTTCATATTCAAGATGGCAAACTGTGCTCTATACAAAACAATACCATATGTGTCTGCGCCACTCAGGAACGCTCCTCCGTCTCCAAATAAAAACCAATAGTGGTTTCTATTAGCAATTACAGCAGAACACATGTGCGGGGCCATACATTTCTGACACTGGTAATCAAAGAGAGGAGTAGAGAGACCAGGCTTGGCAAACTAACAACAAGCAGCAAGGGCCAAGGTTGTTCCATAGGAAGTCTAGATGAAGATTTTCGAACCGAGTGCAAGAAAGCACCATTATCCAACATAATAGTAAAAAAATAGGCAAAGGGTAGTTTGGTTAAAAGTGCAGTATCAGATTTTTACTCTCTTAAAAACGTGTCCAGCAGAACTAGTTCATTTTAAACGTTTTGCAGTGGTCCAAAATTATCCCACAGTGCATTTCCTGATTATCGGACAATAAAACGCTTTATAATTAGATGTATACAGCATAATGGACATCTTTTGACTTCAGTAGAGGTATAATACTCCCTTCAACAGAAGTACAGCCAGACTGGACTGCACTAGATTGGGCAACACTATCACACTATCTTGAGGGTTCATGTCTCCGGGGTCTAGGTCAGGTACTGATGGGAAATACTTCTCCCTCCTGCAATAGAACACCAGACTCTCCAGCCTCTTCTTCCAACTCTGGGGTAATTTGTTCTACAATAACTATTAAAACATGTATTGTACTTTTTGTTATTTTCTTCTTAATTGCGCTCAACTGTCCATTGTATGTGAGCCTGCTCCTGCGCAGTGGTTCAGCCTCCACAGTTAGAAATGCGATGATAATTTCAAGACTTATTATATTATCTAATTCTGACTGACAAGCATTGCATCAGAAAAATGTTTAACAAATGCAGTGTGTGTTGTGGCATTTTAAAAGCCAGCGAGGTCCGGTGGCCAAAAGCAGCGTGCTCTCCATGTCTGAAGCCTTTCCAGGAGTCCATATGTGAGCAAGGGACCAGGAAACAGGCACTGGCAGGGCAGAAGTTGACGCCAGTTAGCCCCAGGAAAGTGCTCGTCCGAGGTTTGGCCGTCACCCAGCTGTGGAGCCCGATCGCCAGTGCTTTTGTCACAACCATTTGCCGTGGAATATGTTCTGACATGATGGAAATTAGACATTGAAGTTCACATAATAAATAAGCTTGTTTTAATTATGTTATTTTAAGGCAGAGTACAAAAATGCTTCATTCAACACTTTATCCCCAGAACTGTTTATAAATCTATTTCAAAACCCTATACATCAGCATACATCTTCAGACTTTTTAAAACAATTCACTATAAAGCATCTATCTGCTAGTATCTGATTGATAAAGCTGTGCTGTAGTCAGTGCAGTTATCAACCAACACTAAACAACAGCATATTAAAAAAAAAATAATACAAATTTGCCTGGATGAAAAAATTCAGATAGAAAGTCTACATATATACTAGATTTGAGGCAAAAATCTGAGCATTTATGTGTAATCCATTACATAAATTGCAAGTGATAATATCTCCATTTCAGTAGCGTATTAAAAAAGAAGACATTATGCTTTAGCAGCTTGCTTCTCTACAAACCTGACTCTTATTTCGCCTGTTTCTTGTTTCCATGAAAATGTTGTTCCTTTGGCTATAATCAATAATCTACAGCAAATCTATCTCCATGGAAAATGTTACAAAGTATGGTTTTAACTTTCTGTTTCCATGGAATCATGCAGGTGATGTGCCACCTCCAAGTTACATACTGTATCTTTAAGCATTAAAGAACCCAAGTGTCAGTCATGATAGTGTATGAAACATTATGGTTATATAATAATCAGTGTATAAAGTGCCTCTGGATTGTGGCCAGGTGTGTTCAGGTGGTAAATACCAACAGCTGCTGTCAATCAAACAGCAGACAAGTAACACCTCATTGAGCTGAGCCCTGCAGTCAGTCAGTCAGACCTCATTCAAAAGTGCACCGGTGTGCCAAGTACTTCACTGTAAAGGGAGGAAGAAGATGTTTTATTTCACCAGTAATGTAGTGTACACGCAAGCTACAAATCCAAACATAAACTGAAAGACTTATCAGAGAAATTGATGTCTTTTCTACTTTTTTTTAGTGTTTTATTTTTATTTTATTCATCTTTATCTTTTATCTTTTATACATGGAGAGGCCCAATGAGAGTACCAGACTCTCTTTTTCATGAGCGCCCTGTTAAAATACCTTACAATACAAACAAAATAAACAAAACAAATGACTGCATAGGTCCATTTAAAACATTAAAAACAGGTGCAGGTGTGATTGTGTTTATCACCAGATCAGATTAATTGCACAGCTCTAGTAGCATATACTGGGACTGGGAACTAGGTCTAAACCAGAACTAAACCAGGACTAAAATGGTTATCTTAGCGTTAACAGCCTATAGTGGCTGTGTCAGCTGCTCCCTATCCTCCCTCTCTGACAGGAGCAGACAGTTAGAGTGAGCCTGACCTGCTGCTTAAGAAAACACGGACAAACCACATGCACATGGTAATGCATCACTTTAATATGACATGAGAACATTCCCTTTGTGCAGGAAATGATGGTCTCTGCGTGCTATCACTGACCATAGACTTACAACAATGGCACCAGTGTGTAGTCTGACCTGCAAAATCAGTGAGCAGTAAATGTACAATATTGCTATATGTTTGCTTGGGTATTTATAGTAAGACATATAAGAGGAATAAAAAGTGCTACTCAGTGCGGTTTAACTTCAACAAATGTGGTCATCATCACAACTTTGGCTGGTCCTGAATGCTTTTATTTCCTCAATCAACCTAAAAAAGGTACACTAGGCTAATCCTTCAGTTACAGAAGATAAAGGCAATGATTTGTTCCTTTTTGTTAGTTAGATATTAGGTATCTGTTAGATATTTCTAACCATAATCCCGAAGAACAACCCAATAAGCTGTAGAGTCACTATTGGTAAAACATTGATCATGTTATAGTGTTAGAATACTTTTGAATGAGAGAATGCTTTGTGACTTATGTCGGTCAATGGATGAAAATCCCAATGTAACATGTGCTTCAAATGCACTCTAATATATTGGTCACGAGAGCCTAAATGTGTTCAGCTACTGGATGTCTCTGTATAACAGTGCTTTTGTCTGTGCAAATGTGTGCGGGTTGGTTGAGAGATTGTAGAATTCATATTTACAACTCTCCATGTCATGCAACATTTTCTTGGTAGATGTTGTGTACTTAGAATAAGGAGAAAACACTGGGCCCATGTGGAAGTCATTTGAACAGCTCGTAGCACATTCTTGCTGAACACTGTGGTGTTAACAGACAATTGAAAGCGATTACTTCTAGAAGTGTGCAGATCGAGAAAGGCCTGCAGAGCAAAGACAGCAGTGAAACAAGCTTCTCTTTGTAATAACGCAGGGCTAAACTGTGGCTAGAGCTTATGAGAGTCCCTGGGCTACGATTTTCTCCTGTGATACACTGCCCATGTCGGAAAGTATCCCCCAGACACAATACAGTATAGTGCAATATATTATAACTAAAGGATGTTATGAAGGGGGGTCCATATAGCTCATGGGCACAACTGTGCAATCATATTTCAGTAGTGTTGCACTGATACTAGTATCGAATATCAGCAACAATACTGAAAAATTTGCTGGATCAGGTATCAGTTCCATGATATCAGTTAAGCCGATATCCTGGTTGGGCCTTTAATTGGATGTAATAAGACTACTTACAGGCTGATTTTGGCCTTGAATGTCTCGTTATGTTTGAACTTTTATGCATACAAAGCTGTTTCATAGTGATTTAAAGGATAAATGACAGTTGCATAACACAATTGGATCTCTTGTGTAATAAGTTAACTGTAACTTTTAAAGGAATAAGTGCCATTTTTCTACACTGGTATCGGTTAATAACGGCAGATATTTAAAGTATCGATATCGTATCAGACGTGGAAAAAAACTGGATCCCTATATTTCAGTGCATCATATTGTACATGCAGTGAAGATAGATATGACATGGAAAATGTATTTGAATTAGGGGTGGGCGATATTAACAAACATTAATACCTCAATATTTATTTGGCATTATCTCGATAACAATATTCAGATGATAATTTAACAGTGTATCAGGAATGTGCTAAAACGTGCCTGTAAATATCATTTCAAATAGAGCTGCTAAACTGGGTAATGCTTGTGGGCTAAAAAAGAGAGTGAGTGGGGAGAAGGTTGGGGTCTGGGGTTATACGGAACCATGTGATTGGTCTAACAGTTATCTACATTTCAAACTCTGGCCTTATAGCCAGGTGTTTTAATCAGAAACACTGGCTGTAATCAGGGCAATCTTGTGTGATGTCACGTAGTACTTGGCATTGCAGAGGCCGCTGAAGGCAGCACACAATTAGATTTAGATGACCAGGAAGTTGCAAAAAAAGATTAGGAACAGTAGATAATGCTATTAAAATACCATGTACATGTCGCATAAAAAGTAGATATAGTGTTTAGTTCCACTTTAAAATGAGTTGGCAGTGGGATTGATCCAAGAAAAGTTATTTGTTAAGGTTACCACTGACTAAAGAATTCATCCATACACTTCCATTGAACCTGGGTGTGCTTCAGACATAGTAACTCCCTCTTGAACTTCCACGAGACAGCTTAAGAAGTAAATTTTTACATTTTCATTAAGTTCCACAGCGGGGCCCCAGGTAAATTCTACAAAATATGGCTGTTCTCTGTGGGGGAACTGGCTCACACTGCTTCCCCATATCATACCATTGTCTCATATACGTACCATGTCTTAAAGCAGACTTCATAAGCTACAATATCAAGGCAGTAATGAAGAAAACTTATCTGCAGCAGGCAACATACAGTAAGAGGAGCACGCCCTTCCCGGGAACTCCCCATTGGACCATAAACAACTCAAAATAACTGAACTAATTGGGTATACAATTCCCAGCGAAAGTCAGCAAAAAATCCTGACTCTGCGTTATTTTGAACTTTGCACTTTTACACTGCAAGTTTTGGGTTTCTCGTATACAGAACCGCCCTGGTTTCAACATCTGGCAGTTTATCAACAATGAGAATACAGCCAAGCACTGTAAAAAAAAAAAAAAAAAAGTTTTTTGAAAAACATTTCCAATTTGTTCACATGACTTTTTGCTAGTTTTTAGCTATAGTTACTGTAATCTTGTTAGTCCGCTTAATGATTTTCTTATTTTACATTTTCATGTCCAAATTTTGACAAATGTGCATTTCACTTGTTTTCAGTGCTGTAATATGTGTAGTAGAAAAGCAGTGCATACAAACACCTTAAAAGTAGGGGTAGCAAAAGTGATTTCAAATGTTTACATGCACACTAAAATCTATTCATTATCTGATTTCTGGATTTATCAGATTAATGTCATGGAAACAGTTATATCTGATGCAAGCAATCTGATTTCATCTGTGCAAGTTTTGCCATGCCACTTGTCTTTTACGAAGACAAGAATTAAAAAGAAAATATTAAAGATTTAAAGAGTTATGTTAAAATTTGTTGCACGTTGTCTTGCAAATACAACAGTTGCTCTAAAAATCCATTGACTAACTGATTCATATCACCAGATGATTTCGATGATCAGATTTCTTTGGTGCAGCAATATATTGTGAATGTACACACTATTTTAGTATCTGAAAATTGCAGCTCAAATCTTTGTCACAGAACATGGCCTGTAAAGCAGCCAAGGAAAACTATCTGTACAAAACAGGCTTGTCAAAAGTATCGAAAATCAGATACTAATTGATACTAAAACTAGTATTGAAACTAGAAACTAGAAGAACTATTCAAACTGCCTGTTTGAAGCATGGTTTTGTATAGTAGTATACATATAGTAGTAGTTAGTAATACAGGCAGTCATTTAATCAAACTGAGCTAGTTTCTGGGCTAGTTTGTGCGAAATGGAGGATCCGGACAGAGCAGTAGAGTGACAGCGGCTTGAGAGGAGCCCGTTTATGAAGTGACAGCATTAGTGGAATAACAGGATTATTACCCACGTGTGGAGGAAAATTTTGTTGTTCTGGACCTACTCCGCTTCAGGGAAATACAGGCCATTTCTTCAGGAAAGACGTGGTTTTGATTTGCATCTGTGAGAGGTGAGAGCGCAGTTCTAACGCAGAGCTGTGTTTAAGGTGAGGTTTGTGGCACATGAGGCTGTATTATGTACCTGTCTGACCAGTGCACCTGCTGTTAGTATCTCTTCTTCATAATAATAATTACATAGATAACAGTACTGAAGTAGTGAACAATAGTATATGTCAGTAAAAATACATTTGAAATGTAGTTACTAGTTTGTATAAAAAGTGGTGTTATTAAATTTACAAATTTTACATACTAAACATGTATGTTCAGTCTGCCTGTCTACCCATAAAAGTCACTGCACGCTACTGCTGGATGACTGAGGGATTACACAGATATAAAACAGCACTAGTACAAAATGAGCATGACTTTATTATTTGCCCCGCGCTGAAGGGTTAAAGCGGGGACAGGGTTTAGCCAGTGAGGAAATGAGTCCCTGGATTTGGGCTGCAGGATCTGGACTCACATGAAAGGTGTGTGTGGCGCCCGGGGCCAGGTTCTCGGTGCGGATCCTCCATGTGAGCGGCTGTGGAGAGTTCAACACAAACACTAGGGCCTTCTGATGACGGAGCAGAGACTGGATGGGCTTCAGATGGAGCTGCACCTAAAAACAGCAGAGGACAGAGGGAGAGATAGTCAACATGAAGATTCTATAGAAGTATGTCTTTCATTCATCATGCAATTGGAGATTTCAAATTGAAAGATGTCACATAATCACATACAGTAAGTGTTAGTGTCAAGAGTGTTCAAGAGGGGTTCTGCGGTTTTTGACATTTTTTTGACATTCGGTAATCCTGAATTTGAAGATACTCAATTTCAGTACTATTCATGGAAAGTCACATGGCCTATTTATGTGATACTGGTTCAAAATAAGCATCTTGTTTTTATACTAATTTCAGTATTGATTAGTATCTGGGTTATAATTTTTTGACAACCCTCATCTTGACTACTTAAACTGAATTAATTAAAGCACAAAGTGGTTTTGCATATTGAATATTTTGAACTTATGTACACACTTATGTACTTGGTATTGTACACCAGTAAATTGTGCACATTTTGGTATAGTAAGTTTAAAGAAGACTATTGTGTTGTCTGCTTCATAGTTATAATCTATGACACATGCGGATCACTATTTCATATTTTGGACATTTTAATTAGCAAGAAATCATTTATCTTGTGTTTGTATCTTCCAACTTTCTTGAAAATAGAGTCAACTGTTAATTACTGAACAATACGAATCACAGTCCTGTATTTGTAAAAATGTGCCAATTCAGTGGTGCCGTTGTCCATGCACCTCCTTAGAGTAACTCCAGGGTGAGAAACTGCGGTGAAAAGTTGACACTGTCCCGTTGGCATTTATGTCTCTGTCTTAAATAAACACTCAAAACCCAATCCCCTTTGATGTACGCCCAAGGTTTCACTGCCTTAGGTAAAGTGTAGTATAGTAGGACAAAAGGACAAAAATGTAGTTTCACACATCAACGTAAGTTCAACCAATGGAACATGACAGAAGCACAGTGCCTTCAATGTCTTCACATAATCCAAGCTTATATCCTATAGGCAATACATGTGTAAAAACCTCCCAATATGCTATACTGACTATCTCAAAAGAAAAAGGAGAGAAACACTATATGAGCCATTATTATATGGCCTATACAAATGCCTTTAAGGTCGCATGCATATTTTTTTTTTCACACGAGTTTCAGTAATTCCTCATATTTAGTCCCTAAAATGTTCTCAGCAAAATGATAATCTGTGAAGCTCCTCCTTGTTTGTATAGTCCATATATATTTTGTTCTCTCCTGAAATATTCCACAGTATGGCATTAAAGCTATTATTAGTATATTGCAATTATTCAATTACAGGTGTTTTTAATGCTCAAAAATATTGCGGAGCCCAGTGGGAGCCAATTCCTCTCAGTCCCTTTATGGAACGTCCCCATAAACATCATAACAACAAAGTGTTGCCAACCATGCTGCTGGCTAGGGTTGTCAAAAGTATCAAAAATCAGATACTAATCGATACTAATACTAGTATTGAAATTAAATACTAATTTGAACAAGTACTGATACTAAAAAAGTCACATTCATACGACAAAATTTTACAGAACCTTTCTTGAATAACTTTAGAATGATCTTGAGCTGTTTAAGAACTAGTGTAAGACCACTTATATATGGAAGACTGAAGGATTACACAGATGTAAAACCACATGATAATAGAAAAGAAAGTACTATGATTTAAGGTTGAAAATGACATTCTAGTGTTTATTAAGAGTGTTTTTTCTTTATTTCTTAGTATCGAAATTGAATTTGAAATACTAGTATCATGACAACACTACTGTCGTCCCCTCCTATGGATAGCTGCAGATCAGAATTTGCTTTTCATTTGTGCCAAAATGGCTGCGTGATCACCGATTAAGGAAAAAAAATTGGAGAACAAAGTAAAGAGCAGTGGGCGTTTATCGATAACGGTGAAAAAAGGGTAGATCGGAGCAATAATATCTTGAATGCAAGAATATAAAGATTACTCAAACATGCATAAATCACACCAAATACAACTTTGAGAGGACAAATGAGAGGAGAAAACCATTATAACATGGTTAAAATCTCTAAAAAGTTGATTCTGCATAATAGGTCTCCTTTAAAGCTGTGTGCAGCAGATATCGTGCCTTGACTTTGTTTACCTCCTTCCCTGATAACACCTCACAGATTGTTTTCCTTAAAAGGTACTTGCTCCGCTCTGATACGTCGCTGCGGCCTCTCCAACTCAACAGTCACACAGAGCACTCTTTGTTACCGTAAAAAAAAAAAAAGTAAAAATAGAGAAAAAACATATGCTAAAGTGGCGTGTCGCTGTTAGCATCTCCACGCCTTTGCTATTCAGACTGGCATTTCCACAGTCTGTTAGCTAGACGGCCACATAAACAAACTCGGCATGCTCGCTAGCTGAGTTAGTGTTTTGGACCCCTTGTAGGACTAGACCAGGGGTAGTAAACATCGGATGGTTAACATATCTCAATATCCGGTGAGTCTTTGATGAGCGCTGTCTGTCTCATGTATTTGTATTCCCAGACTAATTTGGTTAGGCCCGACTAAGGCTTTAAAGGACTCATTCATTCCACAAGGATTCACATGTTTGATAATAGGCCCCTGGGGGAAAGTGATTATCTTCACAGCCCCTGCCAGTACTTACTCTATCCTTTGACAGTAAATACAATGATGGTGTTCACGTCCAAGAGTAAAATAAACTGAAAATGAACGGTAAATTTACATAATGTTGACTTATTTGTTTTTTTGGAAAGTCTATTTAATAATTAAATTTCCACACAAACAAAATTTAATAATGTATTTCAAAATTATAGGCAGCATATGCATTTTTATTAAGTTATGTGTTGGGAAGGGGGGGACAAATTGCAAAATTAGTATAAGACAGACCTATTAGTAATTCCTTGTTAGTGGCATCTACCAGATTTGTGCACTCAGCCTTCTCCATCAGCTCTTGTTCAGGTGTGGAGTGAATGAATAATGCAATGTAAAGTTCCTTTGAATGTCCAAAAAAGCGCTATATAAAATAAATTTAATAAATAAAAACAAAACCAAATTACCAAATTATTAAATGTTGGACCAAATAGTCATAATAGGTTGTCATAATAGGTTTTATTCCAATGCTGCTCCCCCCGTTAGTTTTCCACGTAGGTTACAGCAAAGTGTGATTTTTATCTGCTCACATCAATTTTTCCTTCAAAATATTGTTACCATGTCGCTACATATGGCCTTTCAACTAGAAAAGTATAACATACAGTGTTATACGTAAGGTAAATTTTTTAGGCATGTTGAGCTACTATACATTAAAAAGTTATTAGGGAAGAGAAAGATGGAAGAAATGAGTGGATTATGAAATAAACAGTTGTTGAAATTTACAAATGGAAAAATCTGTGTCTTTTGAGAATAACGAGAGCTTAGATATGATCATACCTGGACAGACTTTCTGGATTGAGAGAGGAAAAGAGGGGGGCAAAGAGGGGGAAAGGGGGGGCAAAGTGGGGGAAAGAGCGAGGAATGTCAAAGCCAGACGAAGACATTTCCAAAAGACGTGAGTCACCTGAATGCAGCACGCACACGCGAACACACAGGGGAGATAGAGAGAGGTAGAAAATCCAAAAGAGAGGGCAAAAGGGGTGGGGGGGTTCAAGGTTGTCCAAATAAACAGGAAAAGATATAGCTGACTTAAGATGAGCTTACACTGTGCAATTTTGTATGATTTGAAGACGTTCCAAATTGTTCCCAAACTCACTCTGTGCGACTGAATCTCATATGACGCTCACGACGGGAGAGTGTGCACTGTACTGAGCAATGGTCCTATATGCTACGCCAGCGCTAAACCAATGAAATGTTATTTAACTCTTTACACACGCCTAACACTGCTTCTGACTGGTCTTTTTTCCTGTCGATCTGTATTTTAGCTAATCACCGTCAAACCCGAGCTTCGTCTTGCTTCTGTTTACTTTTCAAAACAAGTAAAAAAAACTTTGCAGCTCCTCTATGCTCCATGTTCACAAGGCGTGCTTCTGTTGTCATGACAGTAGAGACAGTCGAAACTCCGACAGTTCAGTTTGAGGGAGGTAGGGTGAAACCAAAAGTCCGGGGAATGGACGAAAATAATAGATATAATAATAATAACACTATGTAAGTTCTATGTCCGAACCTTGGTGCGGACTTTGAGGTGTGAATCAGCCATAAAACATTGTATCTTTTGAATAGGAATGTTGCATCTTACCCATGAATACAGAATGTCAAAAAAAAGCCGAGATATTGGAGATATTGTTTTTGCCCTACAGTAAGTATTCCTTCAACACACAGACTCAGAAACATCGTATTTAAGGAGAGAAAGGTTCAGTTCAGCTGGGGCTGATCCCAAAGTCTATATCAGTGATAAATGTGCGTGTTGTCTAGCCTCTTGTATAGCTAACTGTTAACTGTTTTTTTAATCCTGTTTACTTGATTTTCTTGCTTTAGATGTCAGTTACACACTAAATATTTATCAGAGTTGTAGACTTTTAAATTTGTTATCAAAGTTTACTTGATTTTCTTGCTTTAGATGTCAGTTACACACTAAATATTTATCAGAGTTGTAGACTTTTAAATTTGTTATCAAACTGTAGCGGCTCTTTCACATTTTACATGTGTTTTGAGCTCTTACAGGAGAAAATGTCATTACTCACCATTGACACTTATATACCTAATAAAGTTCCAAAGGTTGTGATGTCATCTGCCTTTATAAGGTTTGAGACTTAAAAGTTTCTAGTTTATGAAAAGCATGAGATAGTTGTTAATACTAATCTAGGAGCCTATGCCCTTTCTTTCATAGGGGGAAAAGTGAGAATTTGATGCAAAAAGAAGAAGTTATATCTTAAACAACCAAAATGCTATTAACCCCAGCTATACAATATGTAATAGTTACTGAAATGTGTGTCAAATACAAACTTTTCCAATACATTTGCACTGATAATAGGGATTTACCTTTTTACTTTTATTTTAGTAGAGTAAGAAAACAGGGCAAACATTTGAAAAAGCATTTACAGTCTTAAAAAATGTGTTTTTCTCAACTTTTCACAGTGATACTAATAGCAACTAGCATGCTAACTGTCGACTTCCTGATTCTCTGACAATAAAACACATTGTAATTAGATGCAGGCAGTACACAGCTGACCTATTTTCAAGAGCCGCTTAGACAATATGACTGTACTGGGACAAATTTGGCAAAAAAAAAAATCGGTATACAGGCCCTTTGACTCACATTTTAATTGTAACTCTGTTGTTTTCATCCATACTGAGGTCCCATTATAATCTGTAGGAATAAGGTGTGTTCCTGTCCTTTCTGAAGTCTGTGATTATTTCCTGGGAGGTGCTGTTTGCTCATAGATTAGTCGGACTTTCTGCCTAATTAAAGGATGTTGTGGCTTTCACTGAAAATCGCTCCAAATCAATGTGCACTTAATTAGCTCTGTCAATAGAGGAAACTCCCTTTTGCCTTAAAGACATTGGGCCCAAGATACTGGCTGACATAGTGTTTTCTACCAATAGGATCACATTACAATGACTAAAGTATATTTGAGCCTAGTTTAGCTGAACCAAAAGGTCACTAAATTGTAACCATATGGAGGTCAAAACAAGTCACTCCCAACTTGACACTGTTAGCTGCATATACTCACTTTGTCCAATTGCGAGGGGTCATACTAAAATTCTAAACTCAATTTTGATACTAAGGAATAGACTTAAAACACTCTTTATTTAGAGAATAGAATGTCATTTTCAACATTAAAATTGTAGTACTTTCTTTTATATTCCCATGTGGCCTTATATCTGTGTAATCCTTCAGTCGCCCAAGTAGGTTCCATAGTGGCCACTAGTCTCTTCAGTCGCCCAAGTAGGTTCCATAGTGGTCCACTAGTCTATGTAATGTTATACTTCTTCTGTTCTGATATAGCTCAAGATCATTCAAAAGCTATTCAGGAAAGGTTCATTTCTGTCCTGTGAATGTGACTTTTTTAGTATTGATACCTGCTCAAATAAGTTTCTAGTTTCGATATTAGTCATATCGGTTAGAATCTGATTTTTGATACTTTTGACAACCCTACAATCAATTTTTATTTAGTTTTGGTTTAGTTCTCATTTAGTCCTTTTTGTGTCCAGGTTTAGTCCACCTAACCCTAACCCTGTAAAAAAATAGCCCTGATTTAGTCCTTCTTTATTCCAGGTTTCCATTGTTTTTGTTTTTTTTTTTCTTAGTCTTGGTCTTAGTCTGATGGTATTGTAGTATTGTAGCAGGTTTAATTAATTTCCTCTGACTTAACATTTCCTTTTAGGGTGCATTTATTCCCATCACAGAGCTGGCAACTATGTCTTCAAAACTTTCGCATCAATGTGGTCTGTGTTACAACAGTTTTTAATCATTATTCGACATAAATACTCGCATACCAAACTTAATTGTCATTGGATAATATAAAATGAATAACTTTTTTTGATCATTCACAATTTCCCATTTAATTTTATTCTGTCTTCCGAAACAAATAAAAAAGCTTCCGATATTAATTTTCTGAACATTAACAATAATCAGTGCCATATTTATCATTAAAAATAGCCAAATTTATCTCTCCAAAATCTGAACTCTGCTCCAAACCACATGCTTTCTCAGATAGAGGATTGGCTGACCTCATATCATTGATTATTTAAAAAGACTGAATCTCCATCTTGGTTAAAATGGCTGTAATCAGGGCAGTATCGCATGATGTCACCAACTACTGGAAATTGCAGAGGCCATTGAAGGCAGCACAAACTTAGATTTAGGCATTTTTGACCAGAAATCTGCAAATTTACCTGGTTTGTACTAAAGCTGCCAAGAAATGACAAGGAACAGTAGATAATGCTATTTAGTAGTTTAGTAGTGAAAAAAGTGGATTTAGTGTTTAGTTCAATACTTCCACAACACGTATTGAATATCACAATGGCTACGAGGTCTAAATCTTTTGCCACTGAACTATCTCCGGCATTAGATAGCTGAAGAAGAAGCTGCAGTTGCTTCCCTGCTTGTTGTTGCGCGCAATTTAAAGCTTTGATTGTATTTCGTTTTCCTGCACCCAATGTTGACACATGCTACCGACTCTAATGGTATGTTTGGTGACAGGCCTAGCTTATCCGGCTACAGCTGTCGTCCCCAGAGTCGAGTGAGATTTCAGTAACCTGATAGTCCAGTCAAAGCTCCATCATTGCTGCTGGTAAATGCTGGTACTGACTGGAATGAACACTGCAGCACCAAATCCCAGTGCCAACGACCTGCTAATCAATCAGGAGGGGTCTCTATAGAGATCCCGTTGTCACACAATCCCAGCATGCACCACCAAACTCCATACTGGCTGGTGAAGTGGCGGACAACTCACATAGAAACAAAACACGCTGTCCATAATTAACAAACTTTATTGGAGTTTCAGAGATTGTGGGATGTAAACATTATTGAGGGCAGAAGACAGCCAGAGCTCACAGACCAGTGGGAGAAGTGCATCTCAGCATGTAAGCAAGGCTTAACCACTGTCTCAAATGGTTTTTACAAAACAATGTTTGCATAAACTAGGCCTGTCACGATAATTACTATATCGATTTATAATATGACAGCTGGAAAAATATATTTTTGGGCTCAATATTTATCATGTGTACATTTGTCTACATTTACAATAATGGGGAGATTTTTGTTATTTTTGTTGAATTACAATAAGATTTGAGCTGTAGAGGGTTGAATAAGTCACCTCCATGGCTTATTATTGCTTCATTGTGCTTTATCTGTCTATTCACAAAATGGTTTACTGAGATTATCCTGCTTTATAGTTATTTTGTCAGTGGCATAAAGTAGAGTCAATATTATTGTTTATCATTCCATTTCTCTGTAGTGATATAACATGCTTCAAAATGTGTTATCGTGACAGGCTTAGCATAAACGAAATGAGTTTAATGCCATACTGTGGAACATTTCAAGCAAAGCAATTACATCTCCATGACACACCCCCACCAGAACAGTTGCACATATTGCACCTTCATGTAACTGATGTAATGCACAATACTTCTGTTTACTACTTTGTTAGTACGGGTCTCACTTGCAAAATAGATAAATAGATTTAGGTGGTTGATCTCATTTAGACTTCTTGGTATATGAATAACTAGTTAACTAGATATTTCCTTCACAATTAAATTACTGTCACTTACATAACTAAGAATATCTTACAGACAAAGAGGTCTGTGAGCTGTGCTGAGTTTGGGACACGTTAAACACTATCAGATGAGTGGCTGTGTGTTGTCTGTCTGGATCTTGGCTGTTTCTGGATGACTGAGGGTGCACAGAGGCAGCAGGGGCCCAGGACACAGGAGGACTGGTCTCTTATCAGAACAGAGCTACAGGGATGCTACCTGGAGCCTTTCGTCTCTACGGTGATGGTAATCTGTCTGTGTGCATAAGTTCAGAGGCTAAAAACAGAGCTGAAGGCAAGTCAAAGACAGGGATGTGGGATAGTAATCTAAGCTGGATATGGCAGAAAGAGAGGCAGTATCCAGAGAAAGACAGAATGAACAGGTAAGACAGGGTTCCGATACAATTTAAGAATAACATTGAACTGAACTAAATTTACAGAACAGTATTTTCAAGAAATAGTAATCTCCGGTAAAGAGTTAGTTAAAAGGTATTATGTGTTTTTCATCTTTTCTTATCATCAATTACTTAGCTTCAATCTTTGAAAATTTCAGAAGAGGTACATTATTTCATTTCAGTCTGAAATGTATAAAACATATGAAAACAGTAGGGCTTGTAATTTTTTTGGCTACCAGTACTTGAACAATACATGGTGTTTAGTACTTGAATGATTCTTTTTTTCAGTACCTGTTTATTTGAAGAGAAATTGTAATTATTATCATTTGTGCGTTTAATACAATACTGGTATCTTTTAATGGTATCCAAACCTTAATCTTGAGAGTTCACAGATTCACAAGAATCCATCTCAGGCAAGACACTTCATCCACCTTGCCTAGTATGAAAGTGGTGTTTGTGGGAGTGATTGGTGGTGGTCAGAGGGACCAATGGGGCAGATTGGCAGCCTCGCTTCCAATCTTATTGTTGTTGTTGTTATTATTTTAGCAAGAATACTTTTGTGTTTGAAAAATGTGCGTTTGTGGGAGAGACATCTGTGCTTTTCTCTCATCTGGATCTAACTAAAGTCAGATTTTTTGGCTTGTTCAGCTGTTGTGACAGTTTGACCAATCAGCTTGGAGTTTTCATTTTAACCTTCCGATTGCTTTCAGCAAGAAACATTCTAGGTAATAATATGTAGATAATATGTAGAACTCAATTAACAGTGCTAAACATTTCAATTTGGTGAAAAAAATACAAATGGGTAAGGACAATACCTGCAAATATTTGTAATATTTAACAACTGTATAACAAAAAGGTATAGAACCGGTATAGAAGCTAATTGATTGCATCAATTTTCTAAATGGCATATGTGAACCAAACAACCCTCACACGCCAAAAGTCTAGTCTCCATCTGTTTGTGCTTACAGATCTACTCCAGCTGATCAAACTTATCCAGAGCCTCCTCCAGATTCAAAGCCTGTGTCCATTGTTTGCCTTTCATAAACTGATTAAAGAAATCTTAGCTCACAGAAGATACCACAGCCCTTTTGTTTATTCTCAAGCCAAACTTGTATGTGGAGTGTCCTGTTTTACATGTTTACTTTCACCCCATCCAAAGCAGAGACAGGCATCCACACCACGAGTCGACGGCCAATGTCTACGATGCCTCCTGTGGCTTGTTAACAAAAGTGCATGTGATAGAAACATATGGGAAAATGTGCAAATCTGATCTACCTACAGCATCGCAGTGTTTGAGAGAGGGGGCAACGCAAATGAACACTTAAAGATGAGGTAATTGTTTTTGTAGAGCTCGAGTGGCAAAACAGCAACACCTCTGGGTCAGCAGTCCGCCCTTGCAAAGATGTTTGTAATCCCAAAAGACATGCAGCATGGAATAACATGCCGCAATAACAATCTGGTAAACTGTGTTCAATCTGGTAAACTGTGTTCAATCTGGTAAACTGTGTTCAATCTGGTAAACTGTGTTTAATCTGGTAAACTGTGTTCATCAACAAATAGGATCTTTGTTTTCCTCATCAAAAATGTGTAGTAATTAAAGTTTATGAGAATTTGGAATGCATTCTATTTCTAGCAGAGATATCAACTTGGATTTGTTGAAATTGGACATCTTAATATAGGCCGGTATTACATTTTCGTTCTACACTGTATTTCTATATCAGAGAGACAGGGACAGCTGAAGAAATAACGTATTCTTGGTTTTCCAAAGATTAAAGTCCCAATTTGTAGATGCCTGCACAAGAAGAGTCTTGCCAAATGATACAATGGCAGAATGAACTGACGAGAGCTGGCAATACCAATCCTCTGGTTATTACAAGGCCGCCCCATGCGATTCAGCCCTATTAAAAGTACCATAATATTTGTTAAAATTCATTATAGTTTCAAACTGACTTATCCAATATTTTCACAAGAAAAAACATGACCAGATGTGTCCAGTCCACTAGCATGCCTGCCAAGTGACTGCTGCAGGGGCTCTCCCATGCAGCTGCACCCATGAGCCCTGTCGTCAGCGCTGGTGTTCCCTTTAATAATACTGCAACCTGGACCAGACCAGGACCAGACCCGGACCAGAGCTGGACCAGAGCCAGCTGTGTGCAAGCGTCAGGAGCAGCTGTCCACGTCTCCCTGTGAGTAAGAGTCACTCGCCTCAGTAAAGACCCGTGGTAAATGGGTTCAATGGGCCGCTCAGGAAACCATTCATTGGTCTCACAGCCGCGCTCGCAAATACACAAATACAGACACACTTCAAACTGGGACTTTCACTGATGGATGTGGAGAGACCGGCCTCACACACTGCAGCTGGGAAAGGGGTAGCAGGGCTGGGTGATTCTGTGAGGACCAGGATAGTCTAAAAGCAATACAGATCCCAACTAAATCCAGCTCAGCAAATTGTGTCAAAATCAGGACTAATAATAAGTATACTAACTGATACTAAAACTAGTATCAAAACTAGATACTCATTTGAGTAGGTATCGATACTAAATTCTCAGGACAGAAATGAACCTTTCCTGAATAGCCTTAGAATGATCGTGAGCTATAAGCCCACATGGACCACTATGGACCACACACCTGGACGACTGAAGGATTAGACAGATGTAACTCCACGTGGTGATATAAAAGAAAGGACTATTATTTCACATTATACTGTCAAAGAAAAAGAGTTTTTTTATTATCATAGTTGTATCAAAATCGGTATTGAGCACCGAGTCTAGTCCTTAGTATCAAAATCGAGTTTGAAATTTTAGTATCGTGACCACACTACTAACCAAACTGAATCAGGTCTAACCCAGAACTAAACCAGGATTTATAAAATCCAAAACTACCAGGACAGAGCACATTATAACAGTGTTACCACATCATTAGCTTACTCTGAGTTGCATTGGGGCGATACATGCGTGTTTGAGTAATCCTGTATTGTCTCGCATTTGAGGATAGAAGGTTCAGAAAATGCTATTTCACATACCCCCTATCTCTGCCCACTGGTCGGTACTTACTTGGGATTATTTGAAAAGATTAGATTCTGGGTCATACACATAGGGCACTTATATTTATATGACTATTTATCTATTGTTATTTATTGACTTTTATACTGACTTTGAGGGATTCTGCAAAACAGTGTCTTGTTCTTATGTGTGAATAAAAATAATACATTGAATTTTGAGGGTTCAAAAATGTTGCGATATTAAAAAAAAAAAAAGAAAAAGAATTGTAAATGAAAATAGGTTACTTGCTATAGGGAAATACCGCTATGAATAGGTGGGGCCAGCAGAAGAGAATAAGTTTAGTTCTACAGACTTCTACAAGACGTCAACGTATTTCTATTGCTAAGTTGTAGATCATAACTGTGACTTACAGAGAACTCTATGGTATTGTCTACTATGAAATGCCAAAAATATATCATGTTTCCTTTTTAAGTATCTATTCACCTTATTCCGGAAGTTGCAGTGGGTGACACCATCATCATTCAGGTTGTATTATTTTGCATCTTGACAGCAAATAAGTTCTATACAGACTACAAAGCTGTTTTAAAACCTCCCAGAGAATCTGTGCATTATTGCCTTGTTAGTGCACATGAACAGTAAACATTTTACACAAATCAACCTACTTTATATCATTGTTTCCTCAAATTCTCCATTTAAATTAACGAGATTTCCACTTAACTGGAAGTTCCACCACAACTACAATGCAGTTTAATAGCATTTAGAGCAAAAGTGGGCAGGGCGGAATACAGTCAATAACATGGAAAGTTAGTTTGTGCTCCTGGCCCCTTTGCTAAAACCTGCTGGAGGCCTTGGTTTGGTTACATCATACTCCTCCATAACTCTCCATGAGCCCATTACTCAGACAGTCCTGGACAGAGCGCTCCTTTAATGAGCAGATACTGTGTGTACTGAGGGCTAGACACCACTTCCTAACCCCAAAAGCGAGCTGAGGGCAACTCTGTGAAATTTACATAATCCCACTAACCAGACGTCCTATGTATCTAACTGGCACAATGTTTTCCAAATGAAACATGGAAAGATACATAAAATAATATGTGGTGGAGAATTCAAATTGATGGCCCTTGGACTGACAGGACTGGAAAAGCCATAGATGTGATTGATCATGTGGCTAAACTGCCCTGCTTCTGGGTGATAGCCATCAGTAGTTAGAAATCTATAAAAAATAAGTTACTTTCATGTAGTCATATATTATTTCCCTAGATTATTTAATTACGATTTAATAATTCCCCACCAGTTGAGAATCGTTGCCCCAAAAGTTTTGACTTGTTTTGTATTATTTATTTATTTTCACTGCTCAATATGAGATTGTTGACAAACAGCTTCATGTATTGGATTGACAAGGAAGTGACTTTTTAAAATTTCAATTAGATTTGCAACATTAAAGGCCAAAATGGAGATCAAAATGAATGGAGCTACGAACGGGGATAAAGACAGTTTAACAACCCCTGCCTGCCAACAAGAAGATTCCAGGTTCAATTCTCAATTTTCTAAACAAGGTATTTCAAATTACTCTCAGCGTTTATCCCGTTAAATGGCACAAGTCCTATCCACTTGTTAGGCAATATATATCTATATAATTTTCCGCAATATATAAATTTGGCCATATCGTAAATATCAATATAATGTAAGAGTCCTTTTCTCAGAGTCTGGACTAAAGCTGTCCCCTGTCCACCGGGAACCGCAGGAATATCTATTCAGGACTTATCTGAAGCTTTATTTTGCTCACGTTTGAGTTTTCAGAAAAAAGACTCACCCAGACAGCACCCCATTATATTCTTTTAAACACTTTTTTCTCCGCGTCCGCTTCAGACAGCTTCATGTTTCATGCTACTGCAAAATGCACTCAGAAACTGTCCCAAACTAACTCCACACTGTGTCCCCAAAATTATATCGAGATATACATTTTTGTCCATATCGTCCTGCCCTACCGCTTGTGTTGTCCCAAAACACTAAGGTTTCCATTTCAATGACACCTCTGATGCCCTTTCCCTCCTCCTACACTCACCACCAAGGCCAAACCTTGATTAGTATAGTATAATCCTAATGGGACGCCCTATTTCCTGCTCCAGGTGTCTCTACCAAGGTCCCAGGTAAACACAGACCCTGTGACCTTCAGAAAGCTCTTATCTGAACATCTGCACCAACCACCCCACCAGAAAACTGAAGTCTGAGACAACTAATCTCCACTAAATCTGCAGACAGAATGGTAGATGCCATGAAGTCACATGTAGATGTTATTATGAGAAGAAACGATGCTATTTTATTTTTTTATATCATGATTAGATTAGCCAAACTAAGCAATGATTAAATATACTTTCAACATACAACATACACACTTTTCAAAATACATAGTAGACCTGGGCGATATGGGAAAAAGATGATTTTTCCCCCCTATTGATTGATCTCAATTTTCAATTTGATATTCTTCCATCTTATTGAAAACCTAGACAGGTTGACCTCAGGCATAAAGAGCAGGTGTCTGGATTTTTTTAAATTATTTTGCATTACCTCTATGAGCAGAAACACATTCACGCGCGCTACTGCTATGAATGCGCAATGTCCGTGTGCAAAATTAGGTCTCAAGTATCACTCATAAATGGTGAGACTTTCAGTAATGTGGATTATAAGGACACGTGAGGAGACGTGAAGAGAGGAGACATGAAGAGACCTTTCACCTAAACAAGAGAGCGGTGACTCCTCTTCAGTGCCATGCGCTCTTACTGCCACCCGATTGGCTGTAGACCTGTCGATTAAAGTGTGCTTCCCTAATTGAGATCCCTAATAGTATGTAAAATTGACTTTAAAAAGCTTAAAACCATGTTATAATGGTTTCCGCTCAACTTACACAAAATTCAATCAAATTTATGTATGTCTGAGTAATTGCTGTGAAAATGTTATCTGTTATCACCTACGACATACACATTTTAAAAATCACTGCTTGCTAGCTGCCGTGTACTGCAGCTATCCAAGCCAAGGGTGTGAGCATGGTCTGTCAGGTGCTTTGTTGTGATGATGTTTACGTGACAAAGAATTATCTCTGCATTATTAACCATTGTTTTGAGTTGTTTTTGATCAATATTGTTGTTTAAAATGATCTAAATATAAAATGTGTGAGTGGCATATGACTAAGCAGGGCTCCGGACGGCAACTAAATGCTTGCATTTTGCCCCTATTTTTGGCGCCTGTGCGAGTATTTTTTTCAATGAACAAGTTTTCTTATGTATTTATCTTGACAACAGTGATTTACATATAGATTACATATAGATAATCACGATCCATTATCAAATCAACCCTGACATTCTTTTTGGACAGAGGAGACAGCAGGCTTGCTCACTTGACCCTCAGAGCGATGGTGAACCAGAAGAAAGACAAATCAAAATAGAGATTGATTTTACAGATAGCAAAAAGGTGTATGCTTCACAGGGATATCCATAACAGTTCAACCCAAGGTCTCTACTGTTGATTCGAGCTATAGTATGTTTTAATCAGGATATTCGATCTAATTTGAAATCCATCTAGTTTACAATTTTATCTGTTTTCATTGAGTCATGCTAATTCAAAATTCAAATAAAAAGTTAAAATGAGAAACAATCCATCAAGATAATAAATTATTCTAACCTCAGTAGGACACCTAGAGGGAAATTTTGAAGTGCAGCGTCTTCATCTCATTTATTTTCAAACTTTTGGTGTGTGTAACCTGAAACTTACCATTAATTTAACTGAAATATTTTTGAAAAGTACCACCTCATTGTCAGTCGCCTTTTTGACTGACAACTTCCTGAGGTGTGCAGAGCTTTAACGTCACCTACATTATGATTTTCTATGTTTTGATTTGTTTCAGCACAATCTCTGTTTTTTCTGAGGTATAAAATCATGCCTGTTTCAGATACTAATCGATACTAAAACTATCCTGAGCTGTATCAGAACAAGTATAACACCACATAGACTAGTATACGTCCATGGACCATTATGGAACCTGGAGATACACGGTAATATAAAAGAAAGCACTATTATTTAATGGTGACAATCATTATATCAATCACTATATATATTTTTATATTGTTGTATCGGAATCATATCAAAATAGAGTTTGAATTTTTTGTATCATGACAACACTATTGCATTATAATTGATTTATGCTGATTTTTAGAGACCGGTATCAAAAGGATGCAGATCACATTTTGAGCAGTTATAAAAGAAATAAAAGTTAATGGTGAGCTTTATTCAAAATCAAAGAAACAATTTCACTAATGTTTTACTAATTTGCCATCTGTGCATGTGGAAATTTAGCTTTCAAGACAAATATTTGAAAAGAGTATAATTTAAAGGACCACTATGTAACTTTTCCGGGGGGCGATCTGCCACCTGTGTGTCTTGTAGAGATGTTATTGTTTTGCCTGAAATGTTCCAGTAAGGCATTAAGCATATTCACATTGTATTCATTTTATTCAATTACATATGTTTTTATTGCTCAAAACAGTTTGAAAAATATTGCATTCTTAATGTGAGCGGGGTTGCCTCGCTATCTGATCTGATGTAACTTAACCTTAAGGTGCCATCTGCTTGACTCCACAGAGATATACAAGTTAAATGCTATACTGTGGAACATTTCAGGCAAAGCAATAACATCTCCATGGCAACAAGCAATGGTGGCGATCCCTCCACCAGCTTTAAAAACGTAATATAAAATATATTTGGAAAAGAAAGACATTACGTACTTACAACTGAAGCATAACTCGGGACACAAGGCTAATATTTATTTTGACTCGAACTTTGTTGCTACACTAAACAACCAAATCTTGTAAAGCAGCTACATGCACTATGATTTCCAGTCAGGATGTGCTTTGGATTAGAACAAATACCATCTCTCCACCACCTAAAAGTCTCTCTAAGCCTGTTTTTATTAAACATTACACAACTGGAATTACCAACAAATCCTGCGCCATATCTGCAACTAAACAAACAATACTGGCCTGAACTTAAAGTGCAGGTTTTCATAGTTTTCTAATTACCACTTGGTTTAGTGGGATAGTACCTGTTGTAAATATTTTTCAAACTTTTACATCAGTTAAGTTTGACTAGAAAATCCAGAATGATATCTCTCTGTATATAATATCAGTCTCCACACCCTCCGCTGCATCTCAAGCCCGACCTAACATGATCATGCTATCAGATTTGTCTTTTTTTCAGTGACACATGTGAAGGTGAGCTCATTGATCACCTGTCATCTACAAATAAAATAAAATTTACCTCACCTCAGATTAATGGAGTTTAGTGATTCACTCATTAATAATACAGAAATCCGCAATGTTTTTCAGCCCCTTGTGATATTTTTGTCCTTTATTATTTTCCAATACGGATGAACAATGCGTGTCCCTGATGAAGTGTGTATTCTGGTCCTGGATTCTGGATTAAGTGCAGTTTGTGGAAAAAACTTGAGAGGAAAAGTACACAAATACAGGAAGTAGCGCTGCGTTCTAAAACAGAATACCTACATATGTCATTAACACAGAAAATTCCATCCAAATTGCAGAGACAATTTACATGTTTGACATCTGACATGTGTAAACATTAATTTAACAAAATGAAGGTGTTATTATTTACTTGTATAAGTCTAATCATAGTTTTGGTCCTTGTTAGCGTTATGGCTGCTAGGTAACATGGAATTACCTCTTATGTCATATCTGCTGCCGGGGATAAACCAGGAAGTAAAATTATAAACCAAAATGAAAAAAACTAGAAAAAAAACAAGCAAAAAACAAAACAAGATTTTTAGTCTTAAATCTTAAATATAATTAAGTTAACATTGTATGTTTTTGTGAAATTAGTGGTCTAACCTGTCATATGCACTTTAATTCAATTGATCTTTACTTTATGAAAATCCGACTAAAACAACAACCTAACTAACTTGGAGATGTTGTACAGTGTCTCCACGGAAACCGCCTTTGTTTACCTGCCGACTAAGCATTTATCAGTGTTTTTTTTGCTAGTCTCACTGCAGCATCAGCAGAGCAGAGTGATGACACGTCTGTGCACGCAGCTCTTCACACTGCAGTGACTGAGGGGCAGGTCGTGGGACGGTGTAAAAATCCCCACACAGAGATTTTGGGGGCTGTGAATCATGTGAAAAGTATGGAGAAAGTGGTGAGAGAGCGATAAGGGAGTGGTGCTGCGTGACAGCTCGCAAATCAATACTAGTGCTGAGCGTACAGTTTACAGAGACAGGGAGATTTAGTTTGAGGAAAGATGGTAATAGAGCATGTGTGTAATAACCTAATCTCACAGAATTGACACGAGAAATAAAGCTTACATACTGTGGGAGAGTAATGGTGTCTCTAAGTACTGTAAACTGAATGATTAACGTAGCACTTAACTATCTCCACATTTTCTTACACATGGGGAAGAGAAGTTTGAACAGTGTTAAATTGCATGTTGGTCGAATGAAGTAGGTTTTAAAACTATACATACATTCGAAAAAGGGACGATACTTTGCACACCAATAACAAGGCGTGTTTGTATTAATTAGGCAACTTACCGTCAAAATTCCGGCTAGAACCTTCTACTTCCTTAAGTTGTCCTTGTAAAACTGATGTTTAATGTTGTAAAGTATATTATATTTCTTCACTTTGACAATGAGAAATTGTTGAAATCCTGTGTAGCCAACAGTCAATGGATGCAGCACACGTTTTTGTAATGGTTTTAGATAACTTATTTTAAAACAGCATTGTGAGTTTATTTTAACACCACGTGCCTTTTTCCTGTGTTTCCTTTCTGAAAAGCCTGTAGACGCTCCGTTGACGCAAAAAAATTTGATCGACGTGTAGCATAACGCCAGCTGGATGCACGTATAACATTGCTTCTGTACATTGCCGACTGGTTTAAAGGCAATTTTTAGGTGTAAGCTGGGCTCCTGCATTCATGTACTGTCACTGCTTTGGTGTAAATTGGAGGTAAGTGTATAAAAGTCTAAGACTGACCTGTGGTAGTGTCCCGTCCTGTCCCTCTGGTGTGTGTCCTCTGAGGTTGACTATGTGCACCTCCTGTGGTAGTCCGCTGGTGCCTTTGCTCGCACATCCAGCCAGAACAGTGAAGGTTTTGGACAGGGCCTGCACCGGGTGTCCCTGCCCCACCGGGAGCAGCTCACACGGGCTACGGAACACAGGACCTAAAAGGAAAAAAAACAACAACAATATTTTACTGTAAGGCACGTTTGATTTTTTTGTTTATTTAGTTATGACTCAAAGAAGAGGCATTAACAATATTAGACAACTCTATAACTCTAACACTCACTACAATCACCATGTGGTTCGGCCCCAAACCAACTCCATTTGTAGATAAATAAAAACCTGATGTACTTTATATTTCATACAACACACAATTTAACCACAAGTCACTTTGTTTTAAAGACTCCACCGCAGGTTACTAGAATCCTATGACGATCTCATAAAGTGTACATAAATCAAGTTGCCAATGTTTGACAAAGTAAGCAAACAGCTCCTTCCCCTCTCATAAGTCATGCACATTATGACGGATCATTCTACAGCCAGTATTCCTCTGCAGAGCTGACCCTCTGTATTAACCTGCAGCCCTGTGCCAGCCAAACAGAGCTCCCATTTCAAACACATCACGCAGAGAGCGCCAACAGCAATCAGATGGAGCATTTGGAAACAATTAAAGCCTTAGTCAAAGACAGTTCCAGAACAACATTCAGTTCCCTCCAACCGATTCCCAAACAGAGCGTCCCGCAGCCGAGGGGTACAGCTGGGGGTAGAATACACTTCAGAACACAAAGCTATTGTTTTTAATTTGTTTCGTTTTACAATGAGGTGACGCAGGATCTAGATAAAGCCAGGGATTGTGTATGGTAAATCTCATCCATCCATTTTTGTGGGAGGTGAGGTCTGCTATTGCTTGTGTTATACATGTTCTTTTTGAGGGTTCTGGTTTGTTTAGAAAACGATATATTTGACATTTTTTACTTTGCCTAAAACATTCAAAACAAAAATTTGGAAATGAACTTGATTTCGTTGGTTAAGGGTTTGGACGATCAATTAATTATAAATTAAAGGTGCACTGTGTAACCTTTCTGGGTCCAGGTGGCCACCTGTTAGTCTCCATGGAGATGCCTTTGTTTTGTCTCGATTGTTCCACAGTACAGTATTAAACTTAACCATCTTGCATGTATTCAGTTAAATTTTTACTGCTCAAAAATGCCTTTAGGAGTTGCTTCTCTACAGATATGACCAATAGCTTAGACTGGTGCCACTTGCTTTTTAATTAATAAATAATGCCATACTGTGGAACATTCTGGGCAAAGTAATACCATTTTTTTAATTATTATTATTAATTTACTGGCTGTTTTTGACACTCATCTCATAATGTTTTGGATCATACAATGCTGTTGTAGTGATGGAGAAAATAAAAATTCTAAAATGCGTTAACCAGTTTGGAAATGTTCACTTTGGAATGTCTCCACACTGGTATTGTTGGTTTTAAGTGTCGATACTTGAAGGTTGTAAAAGTATAGAAAATCAGATACTAATCGATACTAAAACTAGCATCGAAGCTAGACACTCGTTTGAGCAAGTATCAATACTAAAAAAGGTCACATTCACAGGACAGAAACAAATCTTCCCTTAATAGCTTTAGAATGATCTAGAGCTGTATCAGGACAAGTATAAGACACATAGTATACAACCATGGACCACTATGAAACCTATCTATACGACTGAGGGATTACACAGATATAAGACCACATGTTAAAATAAAAGAAAGTACTATGATTTAATGTTGAAAATGACATTCTATTGTCTAATTAAAGAGTGTTTTTTATTATCATCATGTTATCAGTATTGAGTAACAAACGGTTACAGTTAGCCCAAACAAGCGCACTCCACACTTTGAGAAGCTCTTGGCTACCTCTATTAGACCCACCTCTATAATGTTCTGAACAAGAAACAAAGTGTAAACATTGCCTAATAGCTAAATTGTGATATACATTAACATTACTTTGATAATACATAAGACATTAGGACCATATATAAAAAATAAATCAGCTATTGTTTTAATGGAATTTTCCTAAAGCCAGGGACGGTGTATGGCAAATCTCATGTGTCACTTTAGTGGGAAAAACACAGGCTGCCTCTTTATTGTTACCATATTAGTCTTTTGGGGATGCTCGGCTTGCACATGTCTGGGCCTGGAGATGTGAAGTCACTGTGGGATGTTACAGCACGTCCCGGGAACATACATATAAAACATGGCAATGGCTGATGAAAGCACACAGGCTAATGCTAAAAACCTGTACAGCATCTGGGGTTCATCTCTCGCTCACCAAAAACAGCTCCTTTTAATGTATAAAGTACATGGAATATTTATAATACTACTAAAGTACTACTAAAAATCTACTATTCCTTGATGGTAATTATATTGGGATCTTTGAGTACCAACTTGGAACCCATGGGACTCTCAGCTTCCTGGTTTATGCAAACTTTTGGAGGACTTTTTTCCATTAAAAAAATACAATATTTTGTTTTTAATGGTTTATCACTATGGCAACGGACCTAATTTTTTTTTTTGTAATTCGGAAACCCATGGATTGTAATACCTAGATCATACCTCAATTTAGGGCAACAACTAATGAGATGAATTGTGTTTAATTGATTACAACAACAACTAATATCAATCAATAGTTGTTACCTGACTATCCACAGACTCTAAAACATGGCCTAACAGAAGAGGTTTTGTCACCAACATGACTAATTACTACAACACAGAGACATAAACACACAGGACAATTCAACAAAGACGTCTTCTGTTCATCATGGCATCACTGATTTTGTGGATTAAGCTCCTCATTTAGCTTCAGGATAGACTGATGTATGAAGGACTGTCTGAGCCTGACCCTGTGTGTGGTACACAGTACCTATGCCTGGAGCAGCACATATTGTGTGAACATGGCTGGTGTCAGAGATGATGTTCTTGGCCAGTCATGAGGTGTTATTAAGGTAAGCGGCTTCAAACAGTCCATCCAGGGGTTGACCCGCAATCTTCGAACATATTTGAATCAAATGTCTCAGTCCAGATTTTGCAGTGACCGAGAGGCAACTGTGCCATACAGCACTACAGTACAGCAGCACACTGAGGACGACAGAGCTGAAGAGCAGAAGGAGCACCTGCTGAGTGGCCCCAAATGACCTGAGGCGACAGAGGAAATATATTCTCTGTCTGGTCTTTTTACAGATAAAGTCAATATGATGTTTCCAAGATAATGTTGAGCTCTCAAATTATTACATATCTCTATGTATCTTACCCAAACTGCACTCACAAGACTACAACTGCACAGGAGTTCATGCAAAACAATTATTTATGCAGAAAAAATGCCAGGAAACAATGTATTTCTATAAAGACAGATTAAATTTGTGAATCATGACTTTAATCTGCCTTTGTAAACAATAATATCACATCTTCAGCTCCTGTGTGTTGTTGTCCCATATAAATCTGTATAATCTAAATTAAGTAGACTAATTCAAATTAGGTTCAACTAAGATACCATCAACCAATTAATCTACTAAACGACTACAGCCCTAGCTATCAGGCATCAAGCTAGTTTAAGCATGGTGGTTAAAATTTTGTAAAAAATCTCATTCAGGTGCTGTTCATGACTGGGCAGTACAATTAATCAAATTTGTATCATAATTTATTTCATTTTTATGTCTATGCACTCTTCTTTTAGTAAAAACATGTGGTTTGGAGCAGAGATATTTGATTGTTTTTTTATGGCAAATGGCAATGATTAAAAGTCTTTATTGTTTATGTTCAGGAAATTAACACTGAAAGCCATATTTATGTGTTTACAAAAAGACAAAATATACGGAAATTGTGACTGATCCATAAGAGAAAGCGCTAGTTTGCAATCAACAAGTTTATGGATTTGCAAAACAGCCGTTCGTTGCAGCACTACCAGATTTAGGGGGGAAATATCTGCCAGTAAAAACCTGCAGTATCAGTGTACGCAGCCCCATCCTCCTCTTGTACTCCCTTTGCACTGCAGTCCAGCTCTCACTCATCAGTCCTCTGTCATAACCAGAGCAGAGAAACTCACTTTTTCCTCTTCACAACAAATTACACAATAAACAAAGGCAAAGCACAAATATACTGCCAAAAGAAAACCGGCAAACAAATCGTTAGTAACCATACAAGCTAATGAAGTCTACACATGCTATTGGGTTATTAGAGTGGGTCTGAACAGTTTATGAGTGTCAAGTTTAATTTACCCTTTCTTCTAAGCAGATAATAACAAATAATAGAGTATGTTATTGCAAATAATAGAGGATGTTATTGCAATTGTACTAAGTAGCTTCGATAAATTGTCTTGCTTGTGTGAAACGCGGGGTAGACGATCATGGTTACAGCATCTGTTAACTCCATGGAGAATAAAACTGCTATCAACCTGAGGCCCTATTCCAAGGCTTTCTGCGAGTAATGTGACACTCCGATAAGTGTTTGCCTTTCAGCCAGAAAGTTGTGGGCTATATGCCAAAAATGTATCACAATTTTCAGGTCACATTTTTATTTGATCATGATTCATGTACGCTTATATACATTAGTCAAAATAAAGTCAACTGCTTCTTCTGAAAGTCGTATGGGAAAGTGTGTGTGCTCGAGCACAGAGTTGCATTTAAAGCAACACTGTGTAACTTTCTGGAAGTGGCACATCACCTGAAGATAGATATGTGACCATGAAACATATAAATATCTATCTTCCGTGAAGATAGATATGTTTTATGCCATCCTGTGGAAGATTATAGCAAAAGAAACAAGCGGCAGGAAGCATTCCTCAAGGCCAAATAAGAGTCAGGTTTGTGGAGATGCAAGCATACTCACATTAAGGACGCATGTTTTTCTACATTTTTCAGTGCAATAAAAACATCAAAAATGAAAAACATGCTTATATTTTGGTATATTTTTCACTAAAAACTTGCACAGTGGGGCTTAACATAAAAGCACATGTCCATTGGGGTGAGATCACAATTTTTTTATTTTCTATGGCAATTTTTATTGCCATATCGCCCAGCCCTATTCTAAAGCTTCATAATATATTGTAATGTGATAATGTCCAACCCCCATTCTACACTGAAGCGAAGTAGGATCCTTTAAATCCCATGGTGCAGTAGGTTCAAAGGAGTAGGTTTGTGTGAGGGCTTTTGAAACTTCACTGATCCGAGCTGAGAACAATAGACAAAAGCCATCATCCATCATACAGTGTGTCAGGGTCAGATACAAGTCCTGTCACATGTGTTTTTCCCATCAGGCCATGGGTCCAGTGGGCTCCCTATAAGTTCAAGGACAAAGGGGCCCTATAAGAAGGCAGCTCAACTTATCCTGCATCTCTCTGGATAAGCAGTACTATGAAGTGAGATTGTGAAGAAGTGAAAATCAGTGAGTGTTCTGTGTTTCAGTGTCAATTACTCTGAAATGATAAATATACATTTTTGTTAGATATTTTAAAGGTGCAATATGCAACTTTTCTGGTAGATGAGTCCGCAACCTATTTGTCTCCATGGAGATGATATTGCTTTTCCTAGAATATTCCACTCTATGGCCTAAAACATATTTGTTTTGCATTTATTTAATTAAAGGTATTTGTTGTATCATGTCTGTCCATTAACATGCACTGTCCCAATCAAATAAATAAATAAATACAATATATAGCTAGAAAATACCTAGAAAAATATGCATTCTTACTGTGAGCGGGGTCACCTTTCCATAGATCTGATTTGTAACTGTATCTTGCTCTTGTCACATTACCTGCTTGCTCAAAGTATCAAAAATCAGATACTAATCGATACTAAAACTAATATTGAAACTAGATACTTATTTGAGCAAGTATCGATACTAAAAAAGTCACATTCAAAGGACAGAAGTGAATCTTTCCTGAAAAGCCTTAGAATGATCTTGAGCCTGTATCCATGGTCACATGGTAACATAAAAGAAACTACTACAATTTAATGCTGATAATTGCCATTCTATTATCAAAATAAAGAGATATCATTGTGGTATTGGAAATGGTATTGAGTATCGAGTTTATTCCTTAGTATCGAAATCAGGAGCATATCAGGCCAAGCAAGAATATTTCTATGGACACAAGCAGGTAATGCACCCTCTAACTCAAAAGTTACACAGTGCATCTTTAAATGCAAAATAAGAAAGTGTCATGGCCTTTGAATATCGAGTATGAAGTACATCACTATTAAAACACCATGACATTGAGGAGCATTTAACTGTATATATATTATATTGGCTTGTGACATTTGTTTTAAGTTACAACACTGAACAATTTCTGCTTCCATGGAGTGACAAGCTTTCAAATTATGTTCATTCCTTCTCCAAACACTGGTCTCCTTCTGTGCGCAGTATTTCTCTATAATTACATTACTTCTAGGTCCACAATGTGAGTGATTACCATGGTGACTGACAGGCCTCTTGACCCACCTTCCCTCTTCCACAAATTCAAAAGTTTATTTCTACAACTCTGCCTTTGATGGGGATTAGTTCATGGTCCAGACATTGTGCAAAGATGTTTTCACTTTCTGTGAAATATATATATATATTCAAGTATATAAGTTGACTTGAATAGTCATTTTGATATACACAACATTGCTGTCAAATTAAGATGATATCATTGGTCACCTCTCATAATTTTGCACACACATTTTTACTGCACTCTTACTGCACGCTGTCTTTGTTGATTTAAATTATTATATTCTTTTCACTTGTGACATTAACAGCCAAAGGACTGTCATTTCTTGAAATATAGACAAAACCCACAGTATTTTAAACAACATTTTAACAGTAGACTCTTTGTTTAGAGTTGGCCTGTCAGGGAAAGAAAATGGTGGTAAAATATATAGGGTTTTATGGCTGGGTTTCTGTCTTGTTTTTGCAGACGTGATATACAGTTGTGCTCATAAATCTATAACCGCTGTATGCAAATTATGTTTAAGAGCTGAATATAATGTTTCTATTTTGCCTGCAAGTTATAGGGCACAGTTCAGACACGGTGCTCCATTTGAAAAGTACAGTGGCCCAACAAAAACAAGCTGGACTTTAAATACAGTCAATATACAACAGGATACATTTAGTTTCTGACCAAGACTAGCTCAAGATTTGCTTTATCAGATCAGCTCTATTGCACTCACTGCTCCTGACAGGTTGCCCCAACTGCATTGAAGGAGGTGTCAAATGCAGAGGACACATTTTCTACGAGAACAATAAAGTGTATCTTCATAGAGATGGGACGATAACAATCATATTGTTTATTGTGATAAAAAGGGTACACAATAATTGTTCGTGGGACATTTTATATAATCGTGATAACCGCCAACAAAAATGGGCCGACCGTACCTCAGTGGGTAGTGTTTGTCCACTGATCCGAAGGTTGGCGGTTCGATTCCTGTTCTCAACATAAACATCACTGGTACAGCAGTCAGATCCACTGGCCCGCAGGTTGGCGGTGCGATTCCAGCTTCCACAAATGAATACTGTTGTTGTGTCCTTGGGCAAGACACTTAAAAAACTTGATCCCCCAATGTCTGTGTACACTGGTGTATGAATGTGTGTGTGAATGGGTGAGTGGTTGTTTTCACTTATAACAAAGTACAATACTAAAACTGTTGTTTAAATATGCTCTGGATATGAATAATTATAATTTTAATTATGAATAAATTCAATTTTTTAAACTGTCAGCAACTTGAATAAATATTGTGATATGATTATTAATTGCAATTATTTTGGCCCTGATAATCATGACACCAAATTTCAATATTGTCCCATGCCTACCTTACCACTGAACTAGCAGATATTTTAGTCCATACTGGAATCTGGATCTTTACCATTACCATCTATAACTAGTGCCTTGGAAGACCAATGTTATGGGTGCTTGTCATTTTGTTTTTCTCATTTCTTTTTTTTTTTTTTTTACATTTTGAACATTAATAATACTACTTTTCTATTTCATGGTCTTAAAAACCTGATTACGACTTTTGCTCATAGTGTACGTTCAAGTCATATACAATAATAGTCTTTAAATAGAGACTGGGCCAGTCCTCGTTTGGTCCTATCTGCAGATAAGTGCTTGTTGTTTTGGAGAAGGCTCTTTGTTTTCCCTCCACACGATGGCACTGCGCCAGGGCCGGGCACAGGAAGTGATGTCAGAGCTTGTGCCAGCCCGGGACACATGTGATATTCCCACAAAGACATTTCCGAAGATAAACAAACACAGCCTCCCCCTTGAGAGAGAAAGAGCGAGGGAGAGAGAGAAAGGGAGAAAGTGCATACCCGACATACAATACTCTTTAAGAATCTAGTAAACAAGAGCTCAGAGTTTTTCCAAAGAGAAGTGATTGGAGGACAGTCAACCCAAGTTTTTACCTTACTAATAGCAATAGTTGTAATAAAAGTAATAGTGGAAGAAGTGAGAGCAGTTGTTATGCTAAACTTACCAAGCAATAATCCACTCTTTAAACTTCAAACTTTTAGAAACATTTAACTCCTCAAACTCCTCTTCAAATACCCTTTCACAAGATTAACTTCTGAACAACAAATTTTTTTACAAAGCAGGCTGTGTTCTTCACAACTGACACTGGTTCTATGAGCATTTATTTAAGTAGAAACCAGTAATGTTGTTAAACTCACTAGCTGATTTGCTGCAGCGGTATGTCTTCTACTGGCTCTGATGGTTTAGTGGGTATGTCATTGTCACACTGAAGACTAGGGTTGGGATCCTGTTCCGAGCATGCCTTGATGATGACTGATTTATTACCCAGCATGTTGTATTCTTCACAGCACACAAGAGAAACAGAGAAACCAACATGACCAGCACCAACAATCTCAGAGACTCTTTTATGTCAGGGGTTATTTAGTGGATGCAGTTTTGGTTCAAGTCTTGATACTGGCACTTTGAAACTGTCACTGTCTTTGGGGTACAATATGAAAGTATATACCAGCAGCTACGGGAAATTATATCTTAAATCTAGGCTATTGACAACCTTCTTTTCCAAGTCAGGGGCATTACTGTGCGCCATAATGTCCTTTTATAAACCCCAAAAAACAGCAAAAACAACCTGTATTATTTTTATATAACTGCAGAACACAAGGTAAGCACAGGGCCTCTCGGTTCAATAAGTCCCTCTACCTCAGCCCTGAATCTAAGTCTGTTCCCATCTATGCCACTAAGTCTATGTGAATCCTCCGTCTCCTGTCTCACCACTGCGGGCCACGATTCCCATGGACTCTAGCAGGCGTAATATTGTACCCGCTCTTGTTTTGCTAGGGGGATTTTGGGCTGAGGAATTGCTGGCTCCTCTGTGTTGACACTAAAACTGCAGCGCACTCACCCCTGAACTCTGATCCACTACTACAGGAAGTGAGCTAAGCCGTTGTTCATAAAGGGGAGGGAGAGTTCACTTTGAGAGGGATTTATCTGTACGCACTGTACAAAAAAAGGGTAAGAACTCAGAGGAGGAAAAGGGAGGGGTCATTAGGGAAGTCGTAAACCGCTCCATCAAAGTGTGAAATCTGCAGATCTGAGGCCTGTCTGAAAGTCAATATTAGAAAAACTCTGTAAAATATAGCTTTAGGTGGGAGTGGTAAAAAAGTGGAGGTAATGGATTGTAAAATGATTGAGGACTACAAAAATTATACAACAATTTACTTTGCCAAAGCAAATCAGTTCCATGGTGATCTTCATGTATTTTTATGCTGAATTCCCTCTCGGTCACAACTCACCAAATAAGTATAGTACGTGCATGTAACAATAGCTACATGGGTGAAGTGTGTACTACTAACCTACTAAGCTTAAATCATAGCCACCAGTTGAACATAAGTAAAACAATACATTTGCTTCAGTTAAGAGAAAGATATTTGCTGTGGTATACAATTGTTAAAGGTGCAATATGTAACTTTTCTGCTACTTGCTTTCTGCTACTTTCATGTTATTACTTTAGCTGGAATGTTCCGCAATATGGCATTAAACATAACTATTTCACATTTATTCAATTACTGGTGTTTTTATTGCTACAAAACACCTTGAAAGACAGGCGTTCTTACTGTGAGGGGAGTCACCTCACCACAGATCTGACCTGTAACTTGGCCTGGTGATGTCTCCTGCTTGTCACCACAGAGATAAGTTTCTACCATATTGCGCAAAGTAATAATATCTCCATGGAATCAAGCAGAAATGTTACATAGTGCACATTTAAAACGAACAATAACTATGAACACAGACTTCTAGTAACTATTAGAGAAGTACTGGGGAACCTCTAGTATATTGTGTCACATTTTTGAGTAGCTCCTAACATAAATCATGGGGCTCTGAGGAGATTGATGACACGGGTAATTCCCAGAGGGCCACAGGATCAGAGTGTGAAGTGATCCACTGGACATGTGCTGGATCTGAGTAAGCTAACTGTGCTACTCCTGCATGTCTTCACTGAGGGCTGCTGACATATGCTGTCCCCATTCATAAAGGCAGAGAGCAAAAGAGTCGTCAAAACAGCTGTCAGTTTGTGAAATGGTTAAAGACGGTACAACAGAACCATGGGGTGTTCATGATAAATCTGTTAATCTGTTGATCATTATTATGGGCATATTAATTTGGAAAAATTTTAGGGGAGACATCAAAGAACTTAGGTCCCATAAAACGTAGGGCTGTAGTCCTTCAGTTGTTTGGTTCATTAATCAGTCGACGGTGTCTTAGTTGCCCAAAATTTCTATTAGTTGAATTATTTTATTTATTTTAGGATTTATTTGGGACAGCATCAGAAAGAAGAACATATTGAGTAAGACAGCTGAAGATTTGACAGTAAATCATGAGTTTAATCTGCCTTTTTAAACATTTACTTGTACTTTTCTGTTTAAATTGTTGTTTTGAACTTTTGTGACGTTGTTGAGTGCAGTTTGAGTTAGCTACAGATCATAGATACTGAAAAGCTGAGAGTTTTTGCTACACCCCTTTAACTATTCATGTCTTTAGTTGACCACGAATTTCTTTAGTCGACTACAACCCTAATAAAACGTCTAGTCAACAAAGTTAAGTATCAAATGTGGAGAAGTGTGAATGCTTCTGGAGTGTTCCGCCACTGATCAAAAACTCTGCGATTGAATCCCAGCTCCCACCAGTGCATATTGATGCTGTGTCCTTCGGCAACTCATCTTGCCTCTAGTGTCTGTGTGGGACTGGGTTCCCTGATGTATATATATGTGATGTATATAGACTAGCGCTCAATAGAGGAGGAAAAGTGCTATCAATCTGTGCGAACTTTTCTGCAATAAGAGACTAGTACAATGAAACACTTTAGTAGTCTGTAATTTCTGTAATGAGTCATTATGTGAATTATTCAGCCCTCTACAACTCAAATTTGAACACACTACAAAAAAGTTCACCACAAGAAAAAGTACATTTGATAAATATCAAGCCCCCAAAAATATAATTCATCTCGTAAGTACTGAACAATAAGTCAATATAGTAATTACTGTCATATTATATTGTGGCCTATACATAGCCTATACTTAAAATACATATTGTAAAGTATTAAATATGTCATTGTTAAAGGTTGTATATTACGTGAAATTGACTCTTGTGAGCTTTAAACCATGTTAGAATGTTGTTACTTCATCAAAAACATACCCGGAGTTGTTTTATTTCATTCACACATGGTTAAGTAATCCTATATTATTAGTCTGTCTATATCTCCAAAGCTCAAATGTCCTGTAGTACCACGTGACATCACAAGGTGGAACAGAGTGTTTCTGTTTGAGAGAAGCCTAAATATGCAGGGCTTGTGTGAATGAAACAAAACACAATACCAGGTATGCCTTTGATGAGGAAACAAGATTATGACATAGATCCGAAAACAGCGTAGCATGGGCCCTTTAAAGTTGGCCAACAAAACATGGTAATGATCCATATCGTACATAACTACCGACCAATTTAAAACCCAACAAGGCCATCTGTATGACATCAGTGAGATAAATACCAAACCAAATGACTGTATTATTTTCTTGTCTCTTGTTTTCCCATCAGACAGCGTTCAATGTCAAAGTGAACAGAGCTCCAGTGTCCTCCCAAGCCCTCTGACTAATATCCCTCCTGCAGTTTTGAGCTCCTCTGCCTCATCCATCACAGCTGTCACTGTGCGTTCTTTAGCAGGACAGCAGGGGGTCAGCACATGTTTACTGACAGAAATGTGGACCATAGATGAACCATAGATGGACCATAGATGGAGATGGAGGTGGTCTTGGGGCATTAGAGATTTCTACATGATCTTACTGTTTGTGTTGGGTGGCTGCCTGTTGGATTTTGTGTGTCTAACATTTGTGAAGATTTACATAGACCACCAAATAATGACATAGACGAAGATGTAGTTTTGGTAAAGGGTAAATGGTCACATGTTTATATAATGCTTTACCACCTTCAAGGTACTTAAAGCACTTTACATCAAGGAACCACTTAAGGTGTATTAAGTGTCTTGCTTAAGGACACAATGACAGCATTCATCTGTCGGAGCTGGAATCACACCGCCAACCTGTAGGTCAGTGGATCTGACCACACAACCAGTGGTGTTTACATCGAGAGTGGGATTCGTACCACCAACCTTCGGATCAGTGGAAAAACTGAGCTACTGTTCGCCTGTTTTAATACATGTTTTTGCAGTGCATTTTGTAGCAAATGAAAACTTACAATAAATTTCGCCTTTTTGTCTTATTGGTTGGATCCAGTATAAGCCCATAAAAAATGCTAAAATAATGTTGCAACTGTAGAGTTGTCCAAAAATTCAATATCCATATACAAAACAATACTAAAACTATAACCCAAACTAAGTATTGATACTGATACACTGAATTTTCCTGAAGTTTTAGTATTGATCTATTTAGAACTAGTACAAGACCACATGATAACGTTAAGGTAGGTAACTATAATTATGTATTGAAAATTACATTATATTGTCTAAAAATATTTGTTTGTTTATCATTATCAATTTGCTATCGAATTTGGTATTGGTTCTTATCCTTAGCATTGAAACTGAGTTTGAAACATTGCAACTGATACCACTTCCAAATAATAATATGAAATAAATAATTTTGTAATGTTCCCAACAGCAGAAAAGACTTTTTCAATATGCTACAAACACACACACACAAATTATTTGTTTAAAAAGCTATACACAAAAACTTATTAGACCACGTACATCAAGAAGCATATAGTATATGTGCTGCTATGTGCTGAACAAGAGCAGCTCTATATTAGCCGGAGGGTTGGGCTAAGTGTGATTTGAGTGCGAGGAGCCACAGAGGTGAGGGAGGCCAGCGCCCTTACATTCCTCTGGGCCTCTTCTGGAGCAGCTCGGGGCAGAGGCAGAGGGCGACCTGTCAGGAGTCATGTTGTGTCATGCGTTAACACACAAAACATTCAAACACAGACTACTTAAGACTCACTTAACAAATGCACAAGGCTCAATAGGCAATATACATGTCATACGAAGATACAGGAGCTTGAGGTGGTTGGTTCTTATTCATTCATTATACATAGCCTACATTACTGCTCAAGCATCTCAACACTGTAGTAGTACCAGTATATTAAGGCCAGTCAATACCATAGCAATAATGCATGCACAATATGGGGTTAGTTTTGCAAGCATCCATATGAGATGGATTCCCAGCTGTGACCTTCAGCTGAATGTCTCCCCCACTCTTCATCCTAATTCAAACAGTATTCTTTCCAGTAGGTTAAACATCTTGTGATTTGATTCTTAAACAAGTTATTGGACTACTATTTTTCCTACTCCTTCACATTTCAACAACATAAGTCAAGATAAAGTTGGAGAAAGACATGACGAACTGTGCTTTTGTCAGACAGTTTACACAGTCAATTTAACCAATGTGTTCCACACCAACGGATAAATGAAAGCAGCGGTAGTATTAGCCACAAGATGTAAACAGCTGTGACTACGTGTTCAGGAAAATAGTGTGGTACTGGATAGGTGAACTGGTTTAAGTACTCACCAATAATACTTAAGATGATTAATCGCAACTGAATCGAAATTGCAATTTGAATGGATACAATTAGCAAAGACTGCAATTTTCAAAGTACATTAATTTCCTCCATAAACAACAAAATACCCTGTCTTATTCTGCTAACCCTGTAGTTTACAGCTGTACATGTTCACTACATGTGATTCTTGATTTGTTTGTCAGTTCATATTTCAGTCTTTTTGTCATTTCTTCTGGATGCATAGAAATTGTGAATTTTTTAGCAGAATCCTATTATTAATACATAAATTACAAATCTAATGGAAATTGCAATGCTTGTCACAAAAAAACGCAATTAGATATTTTTCACAAATTGTTCAGCCTCAGTATCCGAGCTTTTGCCAAAATCAGTAGTTATCAATGTCAGTATCAGAACAACCCCATCATTATATTTGTATTGAGACCTGACAGGAACAAAAAATCTACTTTTATTTCGCACAAACCCTGTCATTGAATCCACACTTTCTTATATAGGCTACAAAACAATCATATTGCATCTGAGATCTGCTTCAAATCTTTCTCGATGATGTCATCTCTTTTGTTATTTTCCAGTGTTTTGGTCCAAATTTGGGACATGATCTTTCAGCAAGGCTCCACTGTTGGAAATGGGCCATGGTAGAAGGTGAGGCCTCAGAGGGGACCGTCTGACGAAAGACACCACCTGGAAGCCCTCAGCCCCATCCCATATTAGGACAAGAGTCTGCCAAGAGGGAAAAAGCACAAAAGCTGGCCCCTCGCTGCAGTTTAAGAAGGTCAAACGAACTTACAACTAAATAAAAGCAAAAAGCACACAAGTTCAAAGTTTATAAGGCTGTATTTTTTATAAGTACCACAACAGAGCCAGCTCATTCTTTGCCAATACCAACCATTCCGCATTGAAGCAAAATTCTACTATAGTGGTAATACTATACTGTACCACTACAACTACTACCATAATTATCATAACTATGATAACTACTACAACTACAACTAGTAGGCTACAACTACCACTACTAGTACTACCACTACTACAGCAACTACTACTACTAAATATGCCATAACTACTACAGCTACTACAACTACCACTACCAAAACTACTACAACTTACCACTACTACGACATAGACTAGTTAGATAGTTCTGGATGCAATGAAGTCCTGTTTTAGTCCTTTTAAACATGCTTTAAACCAGTTCCAAGTTTAGTCATAGTTTAGGCTTTATTTGTTCATCGGTTTAGTCCTGACGTAGTCCCAAATTTGAGGGTAACCAAGAAAAAAGGACAACTTGGGGGGAAAAAAACAATTATCAATTTTAGTCTAAGCTAGTCAGATGATTTTCTATGGCAAAGGAAAGGAAAAAAAGTTTCAAGATAAAAGCCCTGGTCATATATGTAAACAGTTTGAAGGTCTATATTTTTCATTACCACAGGGTCAGCTCATTCTTTGGCTAGTATTACTAGGACTTTCTTCAATGAAGTCACATACCAGACTCTTACTCTAAGTCTTGTGGCGTTTTGGAGGAGAAACACAATGGAAAACGCACAATCACTACAGCTGTGTTTCATTACTTGCCCTGACGGAAATTATTTACGCGGCTGCTTACTGGAAATATGGAGAGAAAGAAGAGAATAGAAGAGAGGGAGGAGAGCAGACCAGATGAAGGGCAGGGGGGAGAGAGGGTGGGTTTTCTACTAGATTTACGTCAGAGCCCTGTGTAGAATGACAAGACACAGCTGACCACAACCAATCACTACAATCACTATACGATATGTCTTTCAGTTAGGGTTTTCTGTGCACAAATGTGGTTCATTACAGAGACATGCAACTTCTTATTGCTGGGTTGTTCATTTAAAGCGGGGGGTGGTAGCATACTCTTACAATGGGCCCGACCAGAGACATGAGTCAGGAGTAGTGGGGCTACAATAGCACAACAAGAAATATTTGGTGGGTACATTTAGATCACTAGAGTAATCATATAACCCAATAGTTAAATCAGATTTTTGGCATTTACTAGGCCTCTCATGTTAGTTACTATATCAGTTTAGTTTCTGTTATTTTTCTGTACTACAGTAAGTATTGAGCTGTAAAGTGTTGAATTAATAACTTAATAACTTAATAATTTACTGCAGCTTATGTCTGTATGTAACAACAATGTACAATTAAAAAGGTTTACTGGGATTTTCCTGCTTTGTGTCTGTAACAAAAAGTAGCTTTAATATTATCATGTATCGCCTATATTTTCGTCATCAATATATCACACTTCAAAATGTGTTATCTTGACAGGCCTAGTGTGTACATGCACAAAATAAATCTGGTGACAGTGATCAATCAGATCAGATCTAACTGTTTACATGACAATACAGTAATTTGATAACTCAAGAAATCAATAATGATTCGATCTTTGGTATGTAAATATAACCAATGACGGGAGGCGGTTGGTGAGCTACATCTCAAGGTAACATAGAACAGTAACTCCAGCAAACATAAACGGCAGTGGGAAGTTCCTGACACAAACTAGGTTAAAAAAATGAATGTGAGTTGCAAGTTACAATGATATATGCAGCAGGCTTTATTGAACTTCAGTTGCCACACATATGTGCATTAGACTTAACCACTGAGCCACATGGCAGCGTTGTTTGCCAGGACTATAAAACATATGCTTCTTGTTTTCGTTCTTTTCTGTTCCATATGTTCTTCCACTTCTGAAGTTGCCACAGTAAATCATCCGCTTCCATACAGTGCAGTATTGGCAAACTGAAATCGTACTCAGGTTTTGAGCAGCGACACCTCTTCTCAATTTAAACAGGCTTAGAACTGGCACAATGAGGAGCTGGATCACTGTAATGCATTCTGCTAATTTCAACAGATAACTTTAAAGGTGCATTGTATAACTTTTGTGGTTGTTGGGGTCTGTCATCTTCTTGTCTCAATGGAGATATTTCTTTGCCTGCGACATTCCACAGTACGACATTGAACTTATATATGTCTTGCATTTATTACAAGACGTGCATTGTTGGGTTCCTCTCTCCATAAATCTGACCAGTATTTTGATCTGAAGAGCTGCTTATACAATATATCTGTTCTGGGGCAAAAAAAAAATTGCTCAAGTACATGAAAAATATCAAGTACAAGGCCTTTAATGCCATATGGTGGAATATTACACTCTAAGATCTCTATGGAGAAAAGCAGGTAGCGGACCCTTCATCAGAAAAGTTAGTGCGTCTTTAACAAAATAATACAACTAATATAACAATCCCTATGTGTGTGTCAGGCCATAGTTCTTGATAGATGTGATATTAACATTGGTGGTGGGAGATGGCTGGGCTGTAATTACAGACAGAGGGACTCCCGTTGCTATGTAAACACTGCTCTGTGGGCCTGTGCGCTGAACTGGCCCAGGCCGCTGCTCACATCTGGGGCTTGCGTGGGTTTGGCAGAGCACCCGCGTATGGAGTGTGTCTGTCTCCTCCCTCCAGCCTCCAGTCTCGAGCCTCCCCGACGCTCACGTTTCACTCTTGCACAAGACTCTGGGTCCTGGCTCGGCACTTGGCAGTTCACAATGAGCTGGCCCAGAGGAGGTATATGGTACTAGAAAGAGGAGTGACTGAAGTGCTGAAGTGGCCAGAATATATAATAGAAGAAAGTTATTGAGTTTTACATTGGCAAACAAAGAAAAGACGTTAAAATAAAGTTTATGTAAACAAAAAATAAAATAAAAAACTGTTTAAAAATAAATAAATAAATAAACCAGGACTACTGCGTGTCTAAATATGGGCTGTGATAGGAGTTAATCAGGCCTAAAACAGAACTAGACCAAGGCTAATCAGTTCAGCACATAAAGTTATAAATGTACTTGACTTGATCTGACCTAGGGATATATGTATTGGAAAGAGTTTATTACTTGAAAGGTATTTATTAATTTTGTATTAATGAACTTTTATATGTTCTCGGTGAAGGTACTGAAAAATTTAACAATTTGAAATGTACATTTATCTTTTTTGTATTTTGTATAATGAAGTTATTTATGGCTGAAATGTAAATATTTTTGCGAAATTATCTTAATTGGACCCCAGGAAGAATAGCGGCAGCTTGTGTGCGCTAATGGGGATCCTATCAATAAACAATATATCAAGACTAGCATAGGATTAATCCATTTTTGGATGTTATGTCTCAGCCAGACAGTTGTAAACAGGACTCAACAATGACTAAAACCAGCAAAGTTTAGAATTAGGACTAAATCAGCTAGCAGTAGAAATGTTAACAAACTATTGCAAAAGACAATTTAATTCTGTCAAAGGTTTTAAGAGTAAATATGTTTCGCCACACATCCAAATAGCTTCTTCAGTTCTGATAGGGTCCTGGTAAGTCATTACCTGAAATATCTGTCTGAAAGGAAGAGCTAACTATGCTGTAACTAGATATTTATAGTAAGAAGTGTTATTTGTTAAGTACACTGAACTACCCTAAGGTGTGAACTGTCACAACTTGGGGTAGCTCAGTGACTGATGAGGGGAGGGATTACACATTGTTTACACTGTTAACAAACTAAGTTAAAATCAGATTCTGAAAACTTAAGTTCCAACCAATATTATGACCTGTCCAATCACGATTACCGATGAATAATCACAACATCTTAATCACAGCAAGGAGGTCCTGGGTTCAGTTCCCAGACTGAGTGAGGGCTGGCTTCCATGTGGAGTCAGTATGTTCTCCCTGTGTCTATGTAAATTTCCTTGAGGTTCTCAAGGTTCCCCTAACCCTCAAAACTTGACCCATCTGATTAATATGAGCATCAAACTGTACCATCAGAAAAAGTCCACGATAGGGCAGATAGTTACACTTTACAGTGTATCGACTATTGGCCTTAAATCTCCAGCACAGACCGATACTTTGTCAACCTGCTGCCTAAAGAGTACACACAAAGCTTTATTTTAAAACTTTAGTGTGAAGAGATAACTGGTAAAAAGGGCTGTGGGTGAGTTTGTAGTAAATTTAACATAACATAATTTGAGAAAAATATCAACCTACATATCGACCTAAATTTATCGGCAGAGCTTATTGGCCGTCGGTTGCTCTAGATTCAAAACAATGAAAAAAACCTACAATGGTCGATCTCTAGTCCATGAACCAACAGTATTTACCCTCAACAGTTTGAGAACCACTGAGATGGAGAGATAGACAGACAAAAGCTTTTGGGGGGAAAACATTACAATTGCTTTTGGCTGCACAATGACTGGAGTCTGCCAAGAGGACACAAAAATGCAGACAGAGAAAGAGTTGTTTACTTTACAGTGAAAGTTCTGTCTTAAATAGAGCACATATAGACTTTAGCTTGAGGGCCACTTGGTTTTGAGTCAAAGTATTGTGTTTGGTTTAACACAAGCTTAGACTATACAACGAGTAGCTGAAAACAGATTTATATCTAAGTAGATAAATTTATCACAGCTTGATTAAGACATTAAGCTCAAATTAAAGTTAAAATTAAAGTATTATGCTGCCAAAATCTGATTAAAAATGAAAACAAAAGTTATGGTAAAATGTGATATTTCTGCGCTTTATTGGGTAATTTTTTCAGTAATTTCACATCTGTCTGTTGTATGTTTTTAACACATTTCTGTTGGGTTGACATAATAATATCGTTATGGGGAGTATACAGATTTTTACTGTTGTGTCGCCCACCCCTACTTGGACTTTTACTTGAGTCATCTCCCTCTTCAAAGCTCAGAACACTAGCCCCTACTGCTTGACGTCAAGAACTCCTCTTATGTTTTCCTAAGCCCATGCATCTGCACCAAACTCCTTCTCCTCCAGCTAAACGGCTTCAATCCACAGTTTACTGGAAACTACGATTTGAATATTGCCTTTAAAATAACTAAAACGCCATACTGACAAACTGCTGATGCCCTTTCAGACTTGAGAAGTTAAGGATTACTTTGGGTCACGGGTCAAGTAGCGTGAATAAAATAGAAATCTTGATAATAAGTAATACATTTCTTAATTTAAAGGTGTACTATGCATCTTTTTCAGTGGAGGTTGTGCTATCTATAATTGTTTTGATTGAAATGTTCCATAGAAAGGCATTAAACATATTTATCTCCCTAGAGAAAAGCAGTTGACACTAAGCAGTTGACTCATCACTAAGCCATATTACAGGTCATATCTGTGAAGAGGTGACTGACTCATAGTAAGACTGCATGTATTTCAAGGTGTTAGACTGACGGTAATTGAGGAACAGCGAGATAGATAACTTTAATGTTATGCTGTGGAACATTCCAGATAAAGCAATAACATTTCCATGGAGACAAGCAAGTGATGTATTACTCCAGAAAACATGTAGAATAATTACTTTATTTCCACTAAACTACATTGAATAATTGACCCAGAGTATGAATAGTGTTACTGTGTTTAGCCTGGGTGCGCATGCCTCCTATGACCAGCATCCTGGTTTTAAAACGCTTATCTGGCAACCCTCCCGAATGCTTTAAATGTCACTGCAAAACCAAAATTTGCTCCACGATTCTGTCAAAATCTGGCAACTGAAAAAAAGACCTCAAAAAGTGAAGTGGAAAAATATAAACATGCACCAAGGAGAGTTGAGCTGAGTGTGGCTACAGAAGTTAAAATATGGATGTCAAGGTTCTTTGGTCTGGTCTTTTAAGAGTTATAGTATCACATTACAGCAGAGAGAAGGCTTGAACAGGCTAATCTAAACATTACGTAAGAGCTCTCCTTACACGTTCAGAGGTTTACACAGATGTATACATGATAGAAATAGAACATAGCTGGTCATGAGTTGAAATATTACAATACAGTAGATATGGACTTCTTTCTTCTGTGTTTTAAGAATATATATGAACAAGATAGGAGTGTAGGGATTCATCTAATGTAGTGATGTACTGACTCCCCTTCCTATAATCTAATTACACAGATAGGTGTTTGACTAAGGGGAGCTCTTGAAGTAGCAGTAGTCTGTCGTTCACGAGTGAGAATTGGTATAAATAAATACTTTTTGTTATAAATAAAATACAAGTCAAATTATTGGAAGTATTAACTACCACTAACCACGGCCTGCTCTGTAATACAAAACTAAAGTATTTACTAACATAGTATTTAGCCTTTTAACCAATTTAGGAGGCAGAACACTTGCATTCTAAAACCTGGTACCCTTCCATGTTAACCCCAACGCATTTTAAAGAGTAAAAAGTAAAAGTATTTTGCACAGATTTTGAGATATAATAAAGCTTCAAATATAGTGATTTTGATAAAGATTTGTGCTGAATTTTGTTCAACAGAAACAACAGATTTTTTTTGTTTATTTTGTTTGCTCAAATTATGAACGTGTTAAAAATAAACCCCTCAGCCTTTTCTGCAGTACAAGTATCCACTTTAAAGGTCCTATATTAAACAAAATGGACTCTTGTGAGCTTTCAGCCATGTTATAATGTTGTTATCTCCTCAAAAACATCCCCAGAGTTGTGTTTTATTTCATTCACACATGTTTGAGTAACACTCCATTATTAGTCTGTCTACATCTCCAAAGCTCAAAATGCTCTGTTCCACCTGGTGATGTCATGGAGTGGTAGTTTTCAGGTTAACAGCTGCCTTTTACCTTTAGTTCAGAAGAGATGGGCAATCCAGGGCTGAAATCATCCAAATGATTCTAGTGAAAGTCCGTACAAGTTTAAAACTCAGTGGAGCACTTCCTGTATTACCAGATGACATCATAAGGTGGAACTGAGTGTTTTCAGTTTGCAAGAGGTCAGCCTAAATATGCAGGATTTGTGTGTTAAACGTGTGAACGAAACAAAACACAACTCAACTCATATGTTTGTGGTGAGGAAACAATATTATAACACAGATCAGAAAACAGTCTAATATGGGCCCTTTAAAATTTAAGTTTAAAGTAAAGTACAGATACCTGCATTTTTTACTTAAGTACAGTATTTTACTAGTTTTACTTCATTACGTTTCATCACTGTTCATATTGTACTTTTTAGCTAATTCTAACTACTTACATGACTGCATTGTGGTACATGGCACATAAACAAAAAGCAATCAATGTTTTCACAAATTATCCTGTTACTATAGCAAATTTCATGTCCTGGCCTGTTTTAAAAGTGTATCAATACACTCCAGACGTCTGTCAACAAACTCCAGCAGTACACGGCCTCTATTTTACCAGACTCCAACTGCGGTTAACCAAGACCATTTAACCTCCTCTCCATCTCTCGTTGTGAGTTGCCGGCAGCGCGTTATGGAGGAAAGGGTATTTGGCTGACCCTCTGTAAATATGTGTCCCTGGTGACGTGCTGTAACAATACATGGAGCCCAATGGGGACGAATTTAGAGGAAAAGTTTGGACGTGCCTACATTGTGTCCCAGATCCTGGCATTGTGGCAGGGGTGATGTTTATGCTACCCACTCCGCTCGCTGAATGTACACTGCTATTGTGTGAAGCCCGAAGCCAACTCTAAAATGTGGTTTAAGTCTCCGGAGAAAACGGCGGAACGTTTTGAAATAATGACTCGTGGCGGCGATGGGGCTGGAAGTTTTGAAAAACAGACCGGACTTTTCGGGAGCTATGGAGCAGGGTTCCAACAGGGTAATTGCTGCTGCGCTACCACAAACGATCAGCAGGAGATGCAGGGGATTAAATATGGACTAGTTTCAAATCGACAGACAGATCGACATTGTGAAATGAGTCTATGTAAGCAGATGTATGTACTGTATGAATTCTTATTTATGAACCTATGCAATTTTTCTGGTGGAGGGTCTGCTACCTACATTGCCTGACATGTTCTGCAGAATTTAAACAAATCTATCTCCATGGAGTCAATTTCTGCCACCAGGTTAAATTTCAGGTCAGATCTGTGGAAAAGCAAGCCCGCTCACAGTAAGAATGCATGTTTGCATTTTTTAGCCTTATAAACACCTGTAAGAGAATAAATGCAGATAACTAATGCTAATAATTTAATGCTATATAGTGCGGAACATACCATGTGCTTTGTTCTAGTGGTAGTTTGGAAATGTATGCTTCTTAACGAATCCAAATTGTACATAACTCATACATATTTACATGATACTGCATCTTTTAAAGACATCGAATATTCATCTACTCCTCATTTACACTCAGTGGTAGAAAAAACCCACTACACAATATATAACAATACCACAGACCCAAAAGTGGTCGAGTGGTCTTGCTCAAGGACAAAATAACATTTTCTAATTACCTTCAGTCCTATTTGTAACCATGTAAAAATGTGGATGAGGCTTCGATCAACCTCTTAATACACAAAAACACTGGGCTCCATACCACTGTAAATGTCCTAAGTTATCTTCAGTATTTGGTGGTGTACACAGCATGCTCAGAATCCACTCTATTCTGATCATTGCACACGATTTGCAACCACAAGCTCTACAAAACATTCATAATAACATTCCATTACGAAGACATGGGTTAAGCTATGACCAAACAGTAAAGCATTATTTAGTTACAATACTTTCTGGCAGTTGCATATGAGCATTCCATCAGATAGATTAACTGTAATTTTTTTCCATGTATTTGAGCAGAATTTGTTTTGTCCCAGTACGGATATGTTATACGTAGCTCTTGAGGTCAAATTAAGTTAGCTCTGTGCAGTCCACATCTAATTATAAACTGTTTTATTGCCCGATAATCAGGTGCAGTGTTAGCATGCTAGTTGTTCTTAGCATTATCTTGACGGCAAACTCTAAAAGTTGTAAAAAGCGCTTATAAACTCATCACAGGGAATAATGAGCATGGTCGGAATGCTTAAGGTAAGTGTGGAATAACGTTGGACCACTGCAAACTGTTTAAAACAAACTAGTTCTATTTTTCACGTTTTGAAGATGGTAAAAATCAGGTAGGGTCTTTAAACATTTTCATGTTCATTGTATAATTGAGTGATTAAACCTGTCAGTGCTTTCTTAAGGCCTAATCCGTGCATCCTTGTTATAAAAAGGCACAGCCCAAGAAAGGCATGCTGGAGAAACTGTGGAAAACCCCTGGGCTTGGGTTAACTTTGTAACATATACACAAGGCCAAAAGTACCACAGTAGTATCAGAAAAGTTAACTTGGCAGTTAGTAATACTTTACTCTTCATTATATTACATACATTACAAACATTAAGTTTGAATTTCTATATAGAATTTTCACACTTAATTTTACATGTCTTGTTATGGTATTGACATAGACATTTAAGGCGCTGTACCTGATTTTTATTGTCTTAAAAACAGGAACAGAACTACCTCATTTTAAACAGTTTGCAGCGGTCAAAGTTATACCTCACTTACCTTATGCATATTAAGTATCCAAATTACTAACTGTGGTGAGTTTATAAGTGCTTTTCACAACCTTCAGAGGCTAGAGCGAAGTTTTGCTTTCATGGTAAACCTAACAATAACTAGCATGCCAACTGTGCACTTCCTGATTCTTGGACAATAAAACACTTTCTAATTATAATTTTTTTCTTACTATGGATCATACCTGGATGACTGAGGGATTACACACACATAGCAACAAAGAGCCAGGCTGTTTGAAGGTAACGCCCCTTCCCCTTAGCAATGCTGTCAATCAAACCACCGGGTTAGTACCAACATTTTGAGACCAAAATGACAAGTTTGATAGCAGCAGTTTCAATGGAAAGTGAACTGGAGCTGGAGTCGATGGAGCCGGAAGCACACCCATGCTCACTTCCTATTTGGAACGCGGCTAATGGGTTAGCTATGTTTATTTATATATACAGTCTATGGTTTATATGGAAAGGTTTGCCACAATGTTTTGCATGCATTTGATGTGTAAGACTTACCTGCAGATGCTTGGTGCCATATTGTAAGAAGCAATATTAAACTTTTGAATCGTCTCCACATGATGAGGACTCCAGCTGTTTGGATAGCAGTACGGTTAGAGGAGAAACTTCTGTAAGGGACCCTCTTCTCTCTTCACTTCAGGTCTTCAGAAGGCACCATTCAACCTGAAAACAACAGCGACAATAGTTTAATGGATGGGTAATATTGACCCGATAACGGAAATAACATCATATTTTGCATCAGAAATCTAAAAAATTGGCATGTCTTCTAAGGGTTCAAGTATCACAAAATCTTATCGTAATGTTTGGAAGATTAGACTGCAAGTTTCTGTTTTTTACTCTTTATTGCAGTTTAGCTTTTTAAATTATTCTTCTTAATATTCAAATTCTGAATTTGAATATATTGGGTCGATATTTGCACTTTTTAGTGTCAATCTCCAGTTTAGGCCTACATTTTCTTTGGACTGACCACCTGATTAAATTAAAGACATGAAGCTTTATTTGAACACTTCACAAGATGTGGTTACACTGCTCCCTTACAAGTTTGAGTTAGTGAAATGGGGCTGTGGAAACCTGAAAATAATTACCATAAATATAATTTTCCCTTATTAAGCTATTGTTATGTAGGGCAGTGCAATGTATAGATGGTAATTGAGTTTGTAGTCATTTCAAATCATATATCAGTCTATCTTTATTCAAAAACAACAAAATGTGGCCCCATCTCAGTGCAGTTCTACATAGCGTTTCTTATATAGTGCTTAACAGACCATAAGCAATGATGAGATGAGACCAGTGAGGATAGGGGATTAACATGAGCAGGTTAATTGGAGTTCGTTTAATGCTCCAAAGGTCCATGGGTCTGGAGCCAGATCCCTCCACCACAATTATTGGAACATTAATTCTGTGATCCATTGCAGATACAAAGCTCATCTTGGGCTTAATTTGAAGCTGATGAATTTTTCTATTTACATAAGATGCCATCACAGTCAATCAGTTTGTGGAGAGGAATTAGTCTAATAATTTGAAACAGAAATGCATAAACCCCTGTAAAGTTATATTGTTGTATTCCTGATCATGTCAGTATTCTTTGTTCCAGATTTCATTACCATGTGACATGTCTGTGTAAACCCTCAGTCGTCCAGGTCTGATCCATAGTAAAAGCCGATGGTTAAATCTATCAACTGGACAAAACGTTGTACGAGTGAAGACGTTTCACTGCTCAGCCAAGCCGCTTCTTCAGTTCTGATGGTATAGAGATTACCATGTGACACTGTATGTGACTGTAGCATCATTTTTAAAAGACTCAAATAATTTCACAGAATGTGGTTCTCTAAAAAGGGGACCGGAGACGAAAAAGGGCCGTATTGAAATAAAAGACCCCGAACTCGTAATGGCCCAAGATGTACACTAATGAAAAATAATAGTAAGAAAAATGGACTAGATTACAGACACATCCTCTTCTCTGATACAGCTGGTATAGAGACAGAGAAGATGAGGGAGAGGAGGGTCTGACGGATCACTGCATCATGCCACAGGTTATTACCACACTTTAATAGAGAGAAGGGTTTAATTGGGGAGCTCCCCGGGGGTCTACGGTAAGAGGATTAGGACAAAACTAACCAGCATGACCTCCCCTCAGGATTTAACTGGCGTAAACTAACCCAAAACAATGACCGTGTGCAGTCAGACATGATCGAGAGCTGTGTCTGTTTGCATGCTTCTATAGAGCAGTGTGATACGGATATTTCTGAAGGTTAATCTGTAATACTTTGTGGTACAGATTAATACACAATATACTCCAATCAGCAATCTCTCAAACAGAATAAGTGATAGTTCGGTTTTGGTTTCTTTTGGTTTCTTTTACTGTCAATTCACTGTTTGCACAAATCCTAAACATCAACAAAGATCTGTAGGCACATACTAGCACATTTCCATAATCCAAATATCAAGACATTCATTTTTGTCAATATTGCCCAGACACCCAAACTTAAATACTATTGCTGGGTTTCAGATAAACTTGCCTTGCCTAAAAAATGCACATGCCTTCATTTACTAGTCAAACAAATATCAAATATCAAAATAAAAACTTCACAATGCCAAATCTAAGACCAACCAACCAAGTCTAACGAACAACTTAGTAAGGAAAATTATGAATAAAATTTGCCTTTTTGTCAATTTAACTTTCCAAAAACAGTACATTTCTGTAAAATGGATAACTTTGTGTTATTGAGTCCAATCGAAAGGTTGACTAAAAAGGGTGAACTATTACTTATCACTATATATCTGACCCAAACTGCAAAACCACAACTACAGGGAAGTTCAAGCAAAAACAACTATTTATCCAGAAAAAAAATACTAGGAAACAATGTATTTATATAAAGACAAATGAAACTTGTGAATCATGAGTTAAATCTGCCTTAAAAAATACCATAAATAAATACCAAAAAATACCAGATTTTCTACTAACTCACTGACTCACTAACTTCTCCTTTCTGCTGTTGTCACATGTAAATCCTTATAATCTAAATAAAATGATCAGTCAACCGATTAATCAACTAAACGGCTAAAGGCCAAAAGGATTCAAAATTATTAATAATGCAGCTCCGCTTCCATTGAAAAAAAATATGAAATTCTGTTCCGAACAAACTACCCGATCCACCTGGTCCTCGGTGAACCGAAAATGCATAGTTCCAAAAACGAAAAATATAAAATCTGTCAACTGGACAAAACATTGTAGGAGTGAAGACTGAAGAAGCGGCTTGGATGAGCATCAAAACGTCTTCACTCCTACGACGTTTTGTTCAACATTGCACATAATGATTTTTAATATTTGTATGGGCTGTAGGAAACATAATGTATTGAACATGGGAACATTTTATTGTATATTACTGCTACTGCTAGTGATGAACTAAGTTAGTCTTATATAATTGTAATAAAAGTTTATTTTTAATGTGTGTTCACCTGCCCAGGGACTGCACATGGAAAGTAACAGTAGCTAAATCTAGCACAAATCATCTTTTCTTTTGTAAGATTAATGAATTTGTACATGGTCCCTGACAAAGAAAGAAAGAAAGAACTGTATGCAAATCTCCACCAACACCACAGACTAAACTATTGTGCTGCTAAATGTCACCCAAACCCACAGAGCAGGGCAGGTGCAGTGACAGGAATATCTATAACGGTGAGCAGTGGTCTACCTCAGAGACACAGAAGGCATCGTAGTGTGGAAGTGCACGGCTCTGTACGCAGACAAAGAGGCATTCACTGTCAGGCAGCTGTGTGGGTTTTTAGGACACTCTTGACAAATATTACACTTCTAGCTTTAGTGAAGGAGAACCAGCATCCTGTGTGATTTATGGGCCCCCTTGACCTTGCCCTGCTCAAAGACTAAAGTAAGGTAAACTGTGCCGGGATTCCTTCAATGGGCCAAATCAAAGGGAAGAGACTCCGAAGGGCGAAGTAGCTGTCTCGTACTTTGGCGTTGAATTTCTGCCCTGCAACAAAGTTCAGACAGGGTTTAAACAAATAGACCAGAATTAAGTAAAAGAGATTCGTCTGATAATATGAAATAGGTTTGTCTCCTCCTAAAATATGTTAATATTGTCAATGTAAAATCAAACTAAGATCAATGGGTATATTTACATGGACAGTAAAAATCTGATGGCAAGGATAATCCCAATAATTAGATGTTGTTTTTGGTGTGTTTAAAGAGGGAGTATTTTACTTATATGGGGCATTAACTGCTAACACGTAACATATTTAGACCACCATGTTACCTTTTATTGTTTTGAAAATTCTATAATCGCCGGGAACAATGTATTACCATGCTCTGACCCCCCTCCCTTTTCTCCCCGCATAAAGTCACTCCTTCCTTCCTAAAGAAACTACTGCACATTGCATCAGGTTTGCTAATTTGTTGTGTAGAGTTTTGTATCATGCTTTTGTATACTTATGGAGAATTGTCATGTGTCTCTTTAAAGGGGCTATACTGCACTGTTTTTGATCTATGCTATAATGTTGTATCCTCATCACACGTACATGGAGTTATGTTTTGTTTCAATCACACATGTTTAATACACAATCCTGCATATTTAGGCTGTGTTCTTTTCTCAAACTGAGAACACTCTATTTCTCCTTGTGATGTCATTAAGTAGTAATACAGAAAGAGCTCCACTGTGTTTTTAAACTCCACGCATCTTCACTAGAATCGTTTTTTCAGCCCTGGATTTGCCTTTGAATTTCAAGATACAGCTATTGCTTTAGCGTTATTGAAACTACTTCACTCCTAAATTGTATAAAAAGTAAAACAAAAATATTCAAAATAAAAGCAACAGCTTAAGGTATTGAAGAGTAAAGCAGTAAAATGGAGGACAAAAATAGCTGTTTAATTTAAATTTAAAACTACCACTAAATGACATCACAACGTGAAACAGAGAATTTTGATCTTTGGGAATGGAGACAGCCTAATAACCCAGGATTACTCAAACATGTGTGAATGCAACAAAGTACAAGGTATGTTTTTGAGGAGGTAACACTATAAGCTCACACAAGTCAACGTAATATGTCTAAAGAAGACATATTGTGCTTAAGCCTGCTATATAGTTATAATCTATGACAGCTGTGGATCATTATGTTATACTTTGCACATTTTAAATCGCAATATTCCTTTAAACCAACTTAATAAAAGAAACAAGTCTGCTGACTTCCATGTTAGAAAACTGCAATGCTCAATGGGAGCTGACATCGCTGTAAACGTCATCACAAGAAACAGCCGTGGAGCTGTTGGCACCTTTCTTTTCATTTGTACCAAAATGACTACGCGAGGCTGCTGAATCCTATGCGTATCACCAATAAAGAAAATAAAATTGGAAAATGAAGTAACAGTACAGAGCAATGGGCATATGCTGGTAGCAATGAAAACGGGGGTTGATCAGCAATATGGTGTCTTGAAAATATGCAATTAAAGATTGTTCAGACATGCACGAATCACTCCAAATACAATTTCGAGAGGCTAAAGGAGAAGGGGAAATAACTGTAACATGGTTAAAAGGTCTGGAAAGTTGATGCATAATAGGTCTGCTTTAACATGCAATAAATATGATTTGATAAGTTTTGATGATAAGTTTTTTCCATAATTTTCCTTGTCAGAACCTGCACAAGTGTGAAAAATCAAATTACTCACATCAGACGTAACTGTTTACATGACATTTCTATAATCTGACTACTCCAGAAATCAGACAATGATTAGATTCTTGGTGTGCATATAAACATTGCCACTACAAATCTGTGTTCACTAGTTGAGATTATTTGAATTTGAACCTAAAAATAAAATCTGATTGGATAGAAATAGAATAGAACCAGGAAGTACAAGCACATGCGTCCTGTGCTCGGGTCTCCGCACTGGCTTCCTGTGGCTCAGAGAACAGACTTTAAAGCAGCTCTGCTAGTTACAAGTCTCTCCATTGCCCAGCACCAAAGTACATCTCCGACTGTTAGTGCCCAGCACCAAAGTACATCTCCGACATGTTAGTGCCATATGAACCATCTCGCACTCTGAGGACTTCAGGGACCGGCCTCCTGCTGGTGCCCAGAGTCAGGACTAAACATGGGGAATCAGCGTTTCAGTTTTCTGCAGCTAAAACCTGGAACAGTCTTCCTGAAGATGTGAGACAGGCCTCTACTTTGACAATGTTTAAATCCAGGCTTAAAATGGTTCTGTTTATCTGTGCATATGACTGAAATGTTTTTATTCTGCACCCTTCTCTTTTAATGTTAATTTTATGATGATTATTTGTGATTATTTATGTTTTGATTTGTTGTATTGTGATTTTAATGTCTTTATTATTCTGTAAAGCACTTTGAATTACCTTGTGTACGAATTGTGCTATACAAATAAACTTGCCTTGCCTTGCCTAAGTCCAGACCACAGCAGCACTAGTGAGTACAAGTGGCAGAATGTGGTTGTCTGAACTAGACCGTAGCATATCGCATCGCACACTCTAAAACTATCACTATGCAACCTGAAAACAAACATGTCTGCTACAAAGGATTCAAGAAGCCTCTGTCCCTCTGAACTGTAAGCCCTCCAAATGTCTTCAGGCTTTATTTAATATCCAAAACCTTATGCAAGAAAGAGACAAGTTAATCAGAAAGGAAGCAAAGGCTTATTTGAAACAGTTGGCACTGTTGACCATTTTGACAATGAGTGTCCCTATGGTTTTTATTATACTTCAATGTAATGTTTTACTACTGGCTACAAACTTCTAGGGCTGTATTTGACTAAAGAAATTCTTGGTCAAAAGCTATGTCTTGTCAATTGATTAATCAACTAAAAGGGGGCGTGGCAACGACTATCAAAACAATTACATATCTCTGTGTATCTTACACCCGCAGAGGAGTACAAAAACAACTATTTATGCAGAAAAAACTAAGCATTGTATTTACATAGAGACCAATTAAACTAAAGCTAACTCATTCACTCACTAACTTCTCCTGTCAGCTGTTGTCCCATATAAACCCTTATAATCTAAATGATTAGTCAACAAATACAAATTTTGGTCAACTAAGACACCATCCACTGAATCACCTAAACAACTCAAGGCCTAAAGTCCTTCAGATTTCTCAGAAAATACAGAATCATTCACATAAGCTTTAGCAGATACTAATTGGCCATAGAATTCTACTTTTTAAACATATCATAAACCTAATCGCTATATAGAAAAATTGCAATGCAATACAGCTTTTGTTTTTTACAAAATCATGGCGCTTCTTTATAGTTACTTTTCACCATAAGAAACATCAGATTTTCACTGAAGCATTTTTGTGTGTGTGTGTGTGTGTGTGTTGGTAATGTTACGCTTTCTAACCCTATATGTACCCTGAGTCTGATTTCTTCAAATACTACAGCAGTTTAGTCTCTTGCTCCTATCTACCAGAACTGCCCTGCACTAAGAATAGAGAAAAATAATTTATTTCTGTACCTAACAGCACCACATTTACACAACACAAAACCATCCCTTTAATTAAAAATTATTATTATATTATTTTGGTTTTGCAGTCTCTGGTTTTGTTGCAGCAACAGTCCGATCACCTCATCTGACTCCCTCTAACCCTGGCCGTCTGCCTTCACAGGGATCTGGAAAAAACATTAAAATCAGACTGGACCGCGGGACAGTGAACGCACCGTGCATTAGAGGGGTCTGAGATTTGCAGTCTGTGGTCAGATCACTGTTAAAGGGTCGGCCCATATCTCATCCACGCTCACGCTGTTCCACTGCCTGGCCCAAGTGAAAAGTGCACAAGGACTGATCGCAAAAACAGAAGAGGGGGGTGTTAAAACAATGAGGATGCGTGAACAAAAAATACCATTGAATGTAGGCAGCAATGATTAATCAGAATAATTGTCACTCCTCTACTACTAAAATAATGGTTAACTATTTTAATCATTTTTAATCGTTATCTGGACTATATAACTGTAATGCCTCATTTCCACTGATTCGCTTTGGAGCAGATCAGTACGGGCCGCAAGTGTCTCCCGTCTGTAAAGTACCCTCCCATTTGAAGGGTCCGAACTGGACCCTGGATGGTACTAGCTCCCAGAGAGGGCCAGCATGGTACGGATTGCTTTAGCTAAGGTGTGGCTACCCAAGAAACGAAGTGATTGGACAAGAGATAATGCAGACTCAAGATGGCACCAAACATTGACTTGATCTTGTGATAAATAAGATGGCTGCTGCTGTGTTTACTTCAGCTGATGCTGCTCCTAAATCCGAAATCCGAAATGGATTCATTTGAAATAACTCATGTCTCATCCACCAAATTTTGGGGCATCATTGTTGATGATAATCTAAATTGGAAAGAGCATGCTGATTGGGTGACCACAAAAAATAATACATCTCTTGGTATTATAAGAAAAGTCAGTAGATTTGTGGACTTAAAATCTATAATTACATTATACTATAGTTTAATTTACCCCTATCTGTCATATTGTAATATAGTGTGGGCAAACACTTTCCTAACTACTCTGACCAAAATATTGTTCGAATTGCAACTCATTCTATGCCACTAACATCCATCCATCCATTTTCTTCCATATTCTGTCCATAAATACAATGAACAGAACCGGTGACAAAGGGCAGCCCTGGCAGAGTCCAACATGCACCAGGACAGGTGTGACTTACTGCTGGCAATGCGAACACAGCTCCTGCTCCGGTCATACAGGGACCAGACAACCCTTAGCAAAGGGTCCCAGATCCCATACTCCCGGAGCACCCCCCAAAGGACACCACGAGGGACACGGTGAATGCCTTCGTCGAATGCCTTCTCCAGATCCACAAAACACATGTGGACTGGTTGGGCAAACTCCCATGAACCCTTGAGGACCCGATGGAGGGGGTAGAGCTGGTCCAGTGTTCCGCGACCGGGACAATAACTGCACTTCTCCTCCTGAATCCGAGGTTCGACTATTGGTCGGATTCTCCTCTCCAATACCGTGGAATAAACCTTACTGGCTGGGAAGTGTGATTCCCCTGTAGTTGAAACACACCCTTCGGTCCCCCTTCTTAAACAGAGGAACCACCACCCCGGTCTGCCAGTCCAGTGGTACTGGCCCCGACCGCCAGGTGATGTTGCAGAGACATGTCAGCCAAGACAGCCCCACAACATCCAGAGACTTAAGGTAATCGGAACGGATCTTGTCCACCCCCAGAGCCCTGCCACCGAGGAACTTGCCAACCACCTCAGTGACTTCGGCCAGGGTGATGGATGAGTCCGCCTCCGGGTCCCCAGTCTCTGTTTCCTCCTCGAAAGATGTGATGGTGGGATTGAGGAGATCCTCAAAGTATTCCTTCCACCGTCCGACAACGTCCCCAATTGAGGTCAGCAGCTCTCCGCCTGCACTGTAAACAGTGTTGGTGAAGCACTGCTTCCCCCTTCTGAGGCTCTGGACGGTTTGCCAGAATCTCTTTGAGGCCGTCTCTTTGAGGCCACTAACATCTTCTGCTAATTTATTTAGCGAACTGTGCCAGTGGAAGAGAGGCATACAACACATGGCAAAAGACATTTTATCAAAACAACAGAAAAAGAAAAAACAATGATTTTAAATGACACAGTATGTAAGTTTTCATCCAAAAAATAGACTAAAACAATAGCATGATTTTTTGTTTTTGTTTTTTTTTTGGTTGTGTTTATAGCACTGAAAAACATGCGTCCTTACTGTGAGCAAGCTTGCATCTTCATAAACATGACTCTTATTTTGGCCTGGAGGAGGGCCAACTTTTGCTTGTTTTCATGAAAATGTTGTTCCTTTGGCTATAATGGCCAATAAGTAGTCGACTAATCGTATAAATAATTCTGTATTTTTCACTTGTATTTTACCTCAATATAACTAATATAAATATATATACATTTATAATATAAATGTATCAAATATAATGGTAATATAATTCTCCCATTGCAGTGATCATGATATTGACATGATATAAAACTGTTAAAGAAAATTGGAGGAGATATATTGAAAATATATATCATATTGTAATTCTGGATATGCAAAATTAAAAAATCTAACACACTGACTAAAAGTATTTTCAAAAGAGCTGAATAAAAAGAAAAAGAACAAGGCGTTCTTCTCAACTGTAGATACAAAATATGGGTTATCAGGATGTGCAGCAGCTAGAGAGGTTTTTTGTGGCTATGTGCACATGTACAGCATATAAGCAGTTACATCTGATAAGAGTACCGTAATCTGACTTCTTTCTGATTGTTCACTCATGTGCAGGTTTTGACAGTTACAAAGGGCAAACTAATATGGCAAAGACAAAAATGAAAGAGAAAACGGTGTCTTCCAAATATAACAACAAAGGACAAAACATTAAATAATGAACAAAATTTTCAATTTTCAATGGATAGACAAAAAAAACTGCATTATATCTCAAGGAGAGGTGCAAGAAACAAAAATGTTCCAATCACTTCATATTGTCAACATTTTGTCACTTCTAGACTTACTGACAGTGGGAAGAAGAGCAGGAGTAAAAGTATGCTGCTAAATGTACTCTGAAACGTACAATTTCATCAAAAGCTACTCAAGTAAAAGTAAATGTAGCTGAGTACTACCTACCTCTACCCAGTGGCTCCTTTCTATTGTGTGGGCTGACACAACTGACAAGCTAACAAATCTCCAGATCTGAGTCACTGATTAGCTCTATAAGTCCAGTTTTACAGAGGAATACACCTGTAGGGGATTTGACTCTGGGGATTGTGCACAAGGGAAAGACTAAAGATGTTACAAATGTGAGGAACATGACACCAGTTGTATTTTTCAGATTCTGCTATGTGATAATACCACTCCAAAATGGGTAGGAGCTAGATTCCTTGATGGTATTTTAGTAAGAAACACATAAAAAGTAAGTTCATGTTCAACCTGATCGTTTATGTTATGTATTAAATTTACATTACTTGGTTTCTCATTATACATCTACAGAAAAAGGGGCACAGCAATGCTCAAAAGGGGGTAGGCAGAAGCAAAAATCATTTATATCTAACAACCATGGTCAAATAAACCACTATCTTTCCAACCACTGTAAAAAATGTTAATGGTAATTGCATTGCCTTCCTGCCTCTCACACACCCATTTGATGTGATGGCGTCTTTAATAGTAAAAACACAGCTCTATTGAAGACTTCAAGAAGTTAATCTTTGTGCAGCTAATGGAGAATCTCATACAAATAAACCCTCATTAATCAGAAAAGAACACCCCAAAAATATTGCATACACAGCAGTTAACAATGTATTACCATTACTCAATACTACTTGGCAAATCTAATGAAATTTGCCTATAAGCCAAGAAATTAAGAAGCTGTTGTGTCAAGACGATGCATTTTGCTAACAGCATTGTCAACATGACCACAGACCACAACTGTCTGCCAACTGCCTTTACATTAAATAGATAGCTTTAAGTGCCTTGAAGGTGGAAAAGCACTATATAAAAAATGTGGCCATGTGATCAAATAACACGGAACAGACTCGAGGAAACAATAATGCATTTTATTACAGCCTATTAAAGGACATCGGAACTACTAATTGGGCTACACTACTATCATTACTATCAGGCAACAAAGTAAAGCCGTGTTAAAGGTTATGTACTCCATCAAAATCATAATGCAAATAGTTTATTCATTATGTTAATACACTGAGATTACAGAAAGCATTTTCTTAAAGCACTTTACACCAGTTTAATGACCAGGAGCAGGCTGGTAGTAATGGTGAGACAGCAAAAACTATGAGTCAACTACTCTGTACAGCTGTTAAGGAGCACACATGTCCACATAAGGAGGTATATTAATCATCTAATTACAACTACAAGCATGTCTAGTTGTCTACAGACTGAAGTGCAATCTGTGATACCTATAATTTGATCATGTTCAAAGCAAAATAAGTATTAATAAGACTATAGCGAACCACGCTCGTTGCTGGACTAAACCTTAAGTAAGTTTGCGATAAAGAAACGCATGATTTTGATGACAGCTACCATATGTATGTGACCTATCTATTCCAGACTTATTTATAACAAACACACATCACAAACATTAAGATGAACGCGCTTTTGTAGCCTAGTATGTCTCCTCTCCTGTTTTTATTGCTGGCTGTCACAGTGCAGTCACGTTTGATCCTGCCAAATCTGACCTGAGACCCTCCAGTAGGCTGATTATTTCTTACACTTTGGTCATCTATGTCTAATTCCATATAATACCACTATATAACGACAACATTTTTCGAATTACAGCGCACGATCATTTGCTTAGCGCCTTTTACTTCATACGGTGTCTACGGATACATGGACAGATGTTGAGCTGCTGTTGTGGGCGAGATTTCCAACTTGCATCGCAAAGAAATACCGCTACTTTCACTGATCATAGTGGTATACAATTTAGCATAACATTGACAATAAACCGAATGTTCTATATTAAATGACAAGAAACCAGTATGGATTAAAGTTTTGTGTCGTTTTTAGCCCATAGGACGAGCGCGTACGTACCATGCAAGAAGTCCAAGAAGTAAACTTGACAGGAGCTGCTTGCTGTGCTGAACGCGGATGTCAAAAAATCCCACGGTTTCCGGCGGACACCCAAACTATTCCAGGTTAGAAAACAACACAGGAGACGGTTAAAGAGGTACGAAGTGTATCTGTGAGTTTAACGTGTTTAATATGTGCCGTTTAGTTTTACGCCGTGGATCATCTGGGGGCGGGTTTCAACTGGAGGAGGAGGAGGAGGCAGCAGATGACAAATCTCCAGGCTCCAGTTATATGCACGTCAAAATTACTGTGTAGGATTATAGAAAAGGCACTTGCAAGCCTAAAAAATAGCGTGCAATAGCGTACAGGCAATGATATATATCAATTTGAATACTTTTCTTTTCAAGTAAAGTTTCTTTTAAAAATGCATAAATCACAGGTTGTAAAGGCCAACGAGGTTAAAATCAGGGCAAACTGTTGTTGTAATCTCTGCATGAAAGGTACGCTGTGCATGTAACTGTATGGATTTAGTGCTTGATAATAGATTTAAATCCCCATCCTACCAAATATGGAGGTCGATTTGCCGTTGTGCTGCTTTTAAACCTGCAACTCTTTTTTTCTCCACTAGATGGCTCTAAAGACAACAACTTGGCAAAGTTGTCTTGAGCTATTTTGATTTTATTATACAAAATAAAATGCAAATCACTATGCAATATTTTGTTTACCTTGAGATGATTCACTGACCAAATTCTATGAATAGGTGATAATTTGAGGAGTTTCGCCTGTTCAAAAGATACAGCCTAATATTTTATTTTATTTTTTTAATCACTATGACAACAGTCCTATTTATTCATCATTTTGAAACCCATACATACACAAGAAGCTGAAACCTATGAATTCAGGCAGTCTTACAAAAACCTTCATTTTAAAGCTGCCTTTGGGCAAAACAGTACACCCAGTTTAACTCCAGTCTAACCAGTGGATGAATATGAATGTTTACAATTTGTTATCTTGCATTCTACTGTGAGCGGGCTCGTCTCTTCACAGATCTGACCTGAAACTTGAACTGATGGCATCATGTGCTTGTCTCTGGAGGTAAGTTTAATGCCATACTGTGGATTATTCTAGACAAAGCAATAACATCTCCAAAAAGACAACCAGGTGGCTTACCCTTGAACAGTTACATTGTGCATTGTGTTGATACCTCTTTATCACATATAAAATAGTTAAGTTTTTCTTTTTGTTTGTTTTTTTTTCATTTTGTATTTGCTTTATTGTTGAAATGCTAATGAAAGGGAAGGGTGGTGGTTATCTATGTGGAACATAACAAGAGCCTCCTGTACCACTTGTTCTTTTTTTTCTGATCTAGGAGTTGAACCTTCTTTGATAGCTGTATATTTTCCTCACGCTCTACTCTCAGCTCCTTCCAAAGAACAGCCATGTCCTCCTCGAGAGCTGTGGACCTCTCAGCTTCTTCAGCTCTCATCTGGTCCAATACATGGATCTTCTCCACCAGTCCAGAGTTCTTCCCCTGCTTTCTCCTCAACTCCTCTTTCAATGCACACATCTCCCCCTCCCAGACAGTGGACCTCTGGACTTCTTCAGTCTTCATTTGGTCCATCATTGCCTCCAGATCTGCAACTGTGTCTTCCAGTGCTCTTGTTACCTGCAACTCCTGCACCACCGTCTTCTGCGCCACCACCTACATTGTAGAGATCTTTGAAGGATTTTTGGAGAGTAGTTTTCTCCTTCTCCCATTCCATGTTTTGACAGACCAGTTGCTCTCTTAATTGAGCAGCCTACTGCATCAAGGCTTGCTCATGTTCATCCTTCAGTTTCATTTGAACTTCCAGGTTCTCAGACATCTCCACCAAACCAAGTGTTTCTTGTTTAATCTTTTGCAGTTCCTCCTGATGGAGCCATCTTAGGTCTTCCATTTCTTGCCAGAGTTGCTGTGTTTTGTGCTCAGATTCTTGCAGAGACGCTTCTAGTTTAGTGATGATTTGAGTATTTTGAGAGAACTCATCCCTCTCATGGACAACCTGGTCATATGCCAATTTGGTCTTCTGGATGACCATGCTGAAGGTGTTTCTCTCTGCCGCTTGAACTTCTTTCACCTTCTCCAGATCTTTCTCTAGAGCAGCCACCTTAAGTTTCAGAACATTTCACTCATTATCCACAGATTTACATAGCTGTATTTCAGCTGTGACCTTTCTTTTCAGTGCATTATTCTCAGTTTCCATCTGTTGGAGTTTCTCCTCACATTTAGTGAACTCGATGTTCTTGAAGTTCCAACTTCTTCTGCCAGATCTTGTAGTAGTCCATATCCGTATCTGGAGAGACTGAGAGCATTGGAAACTCTCTCTTTAGGCTGTACTCCTTGCTGTACCAATTGTACTTGTCGTTACTTTTGACAAATCCATTGGTTTCCTCTTTTTGGCGTTTTCGGCCTTCATCGCATGAGTTTTTCAGGTAGCTTTCGGCATGTTGCTTCTGCTCTCTCTGTCTGTGGTGATTTCTCCCAAGTGTCTCGGTTTAATGACAGTTGGAAAGAGCTTTGCTTAACTTGGAACATTGACAGAATAGGTTGTATATTAGAAGCACGTGCGTACATGATGTGTATAGTTACATGGTAAGTTATCATGGTGACACAATACACACAACTGAAAGGACAACATTTTAGGTGGTTAAAAACTCAAGAAAAAACAAACAAAAAAAAGATTTAAACAGTCACACCAGTAGATATATATAGTAGACCTATAGCTGTTTGAGTGTATGATTTTTTTGTATTGTAATGACAATATTAGTGGATTTGACAGTATTTTTTTTTTTGGCATGTTTTAATAATAAGTATAATAATAATAAAATGCTAATTTTAATAATCAAAAAATGAAAAAGCTAAACATTTTTACACCAACCCCTGGATAATTTATGATCAATCAACCTCTAAAGCTCATTTTAAATCATTCACTATCACCTAGACATAGACATTTCTGAACACTTGACTGAGGGCTTTGGCCTTGGATCAGGAATGAATTAAATGGGGAATGCTCTATACTGCAAACTGGAGGAGCTTTTGATGATCATATTCTCCTAAGATTTGTCAGGGATTCTCAAACTTATTCTATCACTACATTCCAAGGTCCCAAAATTATCTTATTATATCATATCTTATTATATTGATGGATCCCTGTCTGAGCAGGACTGAGCCTGGACAGACAGGGATCCATTCACCCAAAAAGTGAGGTTAAATGGATTCCTGTCTGACCAGGCTCAGTTCTCCACTGGTTCTCCACAAGGAAGTGCCCTCTTGTCACTTTTGTATATACTGTACACTGACCTATGCCGGAGTAGTAGAGAGAAGAGAATCATCCTAAAGTATGCAGACAGCATTGTCAGTCTGCTACAGGACAGTGAGACAGGTCATGGCCCTGATGTCGATGACTTGGACTGGTTGGAAAAGTCTTTTCTCCAGATGAACATTCTAAAGACCAAAGAGATGGTTATTGACTTTCAGAAAGGTGCTCACAATCAGGACTTTAACCATTTTAAAAGGTCAAACTGTTGAGACTGGAAGACTTGGAACTGTCATAGATACTTACCTTCGAACCCAATTGTGAAGCGGTGTGCAAAAAGAGCCACCAGCGCTTCTTTTGCTTAAGGTAACTGTCATTCTTCTACATTGACAAAACCTTGTTACCCATGTTTTATCGTTGTTTTATTGATGTCTGTGTGCAGCTCAAACTCTGAGTTATGTGCATCATGTGGAGAAAGCCCTCTTGGCTTGTGGATATCCAAAATGGGCCTTCAATAGATCTAAGAGAGCTAAAAACAGGACAACAGGGAATCTGAACCTAGAAGAAAAGGTGTAACCATTCCTTACACAGCAGGTGTGTCTGAAAAGCTTCAAGAATTTTCATTACACAGCAGGTGTGTCTGAAAAGCTTCAGAGAATTTTCATACAGTATGAAATTCCGGTCTATTTCAGACCTACAAACACTTTAAGACAGAAACTGGTTCACCCAAAGGACAAAACCCATGCCACAAACAAAACAATGTGGTCTACTGCAGTTAGCATTATATTGGAGAAACTAAACAGCCACTCCATAAGAGAATGTACCAACACCATCGCAAGAACTCCTCGGGACCCCAGTCCGCCGTACATCTCCATCTCAAAGCCACTAACCACTCCTTTGAAGATAGTAAGGTGCAGATCTTAGCCAAAGAAAAGTGGTTTCAGAGGGGAGTTAAAGAAGCAAATTTTGTTAGGAAAGACAATACTTCTTTGAACAGGTATGGGGGTCTTAGACATAATCTATTTATAACTCCATTCCCAGACCTATATTTAAACAAAGAAAACAATAGGGCTAGCCAGTATGCTAATAGGTGTGAGAGTACCCATTATAGGCCTGAATGGTTAGTCCAAGTATGACTCAGGCACAGTTCACACTTAGTGTAGCTCATTAGACCTAGCCTACAAACAGAAACTGTAAACAATAGGTGTTTACAGCTTCAGTGTAGTTAGCTCCTCCCTTCACATAGATATAAGGCAGTGTCTACCAATAATCTGACCAGAACTGAAGAAGCGGCTTGGATGAGCAGCGAAATGTCTTCACTCACTCACTGTCCAGTTGACAGATTAGATTTTTTCTTTTACTATGTTGTTTTATTGAATCTGTTTAATCTGTTTTTCTTGTTTCAAGGTTTGGTAACTTGTCTCTTAAAACCAGAAACAGTCTGAATTAGGGGGGTGAAATGGGCAAGCAAGTTGATAAGGGGACAACAACACTACAACACAGGGGAGGGAGTCTCAGCTTTATCCTTATTCTAGGCAGGTACAGAGACTGGCAGTGGCCATTTTAAAAGACAACTCCCATCCTCTTTATAATGGTTCCAACTGCTCCCATCACGACGGAGGTTTAAAGAGCCTCTCTGTAAAACCAAGCACTACAAAAGCACCTTTGTTCCAGCAGCCATAAGTGCCCTGAAAGTGATGTTATTATATTTATCTTATTTATGCCCCTTCGCACATGTGCCATATTTGTACGCTTGTTTTTAATGTATTGTGGCTAATGGGGTTTTAGTTCTTTTAGCCTGCACTATGCACTGTTGTCACTTTTCCAGATGAAGATCTGTATATGTGTGTGAATTAATGAGCTGACTCACTGCCAAACAAAATTTACCTGTTGGTACCAATAAAGTAACCTTGAACCTTGTGGTGAATAATTAGGATGCTCAGAATGCATAAGGTAAGTGAGAAATAACTTATTCTGTTTTTATGTTTTAACACAAGAGAAATCAGATACAGCACCTTTAATGTACATTATTAATTAAAATGGCAAACATATTATTCTGAAGTAGAATATCCAGGACAAACATGCAGCATACAGGTTACAGCTCAAACACTTGGGCCCATGCTTGAGTCCGAGGGAGAGGTCCTTTCTCCTTTTATGAGCTCTTTGAACAGCTTCCTGCGATTGTCAGCACAACACTACCTCATTGTTTATGTCCATTAAAAACTGTTATGCACACCATTTCCCAAACTCTTTCACTTTCATCAACCAACCCATTTTTACAGTCCTGATGCAAATTAGGACCAGTGATCGACTGATTACTCTATGAATTTATTATCTATTTCTCTATTACATATATTTAACCAAAGTCTGTTCTGTGACTTTTGACAATGGTGCCATCTTGTGGACAAATCCCCCTCTGCGCACTTTCAACCTACTTTTCATAACCTTTATGAAAATAACATGTGCCTGATATTATAGGCCTACTTTTTTACTCATGAACTAGCCTATAGGAGGTGTTTACTTGCTGCAATATGATTAAACAGGCTAATAGCCCATCTGTAGAGTACGCCTATTTCTGGAAAAGGGGCTTTTTACTAGTAGCAGGAAGGGTAGGTAGAAGACCTACTGAATAGTAACACGTATATACATTTTAATAATAAAAGTATATTCAGTGCATGCATGCTGAGTCTTACATCCTATTTGTGTTGGATATTAAATTGCGCCCTTGTAGTCCCGGCTCCGCCTTGATGAGCGCAGGGGGCTGGACATGGCACAGGTGTGCGAGGCGCGGAGGCCTGGAGCTGGAGCTGGAGCTAGAGCTGGAGCCTTGAGCAGTCAGTCCGAGACGGACCGCCTCTGAGGATGGCGCTCTGCAGCACAAGTTTATTTACAAGGTTAATTCAAAACCTTGTAAATACAACTGCCTACAAAACGACGTCTATTGCTTCTTTGACAAGCTGATAATTTAACAAACTGTCGTTTATGATTTTTTAAGCACAGATTTAGAGGGTTAGCTGGATACTTAGAGATCCTGCTGTAGAGAGCAGGGAAACACGTGAAAAGCGTTTGGGCCAATCACTTCTAGAGATTGACAGGCGTATAAAACCTGAGGCCTCACGGTTGACACTGATCCAGAGTAGAGCACAGACTAACGACATCACAGGTAATTTCACTGCCGTAGATCTGTTAGATCTATGCTTAAACAAACGTGTTTGATAGTTTACATCTTTTACAGACGAAACTACCTTTTTTGTACGATAATCACGGTTGAATGCACAAATTTGCAGTTTGACTAAATGCGTTTGAAAAATGCAAACTAAGCTAGATGGTAGTCTCTGAAATGTTTATTTCACTGATAACAGAGCTATGTATAATGTGATGTCATAAGGTCAGACGTATTGTAGTAGGTCGTGTTTGGTTTGTCTTATTTAGATTATTTACTGACGCAAAGCCAAGACTCCACATTTTTAGGCTAGCATTAGCCTAACTAGCATTGTGCTAGCATTGTGGCGGCTAGTCCATAACAACAACACCTGCATCTTACAAAATATAATTCTTATTCTTCAAATAAGCTTTGTTGGAGTGTAATATTTGAAATGGTCAGTTCTTGATGTTAATTAAATCTTCTTCTCACTTCTGCATAGTCCGGTCACGTGTATGAGCGGCTCTACGTTGTATTTGACTTTCTCTGAAGCATAAACGAACCCTGCATGCGGCTCATTCTGCAAACTGATAAAGACACACTTTTGCTCTTTGTGCCGGTTTGATGTAAAGTTTACTAACGTGGATTTGACAATAAAAATACAAATGGCTATCTTACTAAGTTGGTCATTACTTTTTATATAGTTATAGGCGTTAGTCATTTATACAAAGCAGGACAAGTGTAACAGGATAAATGATAGCGGGACGTCCACTACCTACTTGACTACATGGAGATATTATTGCTGCGCCTTTAATGTATAGCATTAAATATATATCATTCAGTCAGATGTTCTATTGCTTGAGTTTACATGCATTATGCTGTGAGCAAGGCCATCTCTCCACTGATCTGACCTGTAACTAGTCCTGGTGGTGCCTCTTGTTTGTCTCCATGGAGAAGGTTAGGTTAAATGCTATACTGAACTACTGTGGAGACAAGCAGGTAGTGATCCCTCCATCAGAAAAGTGCTCTTTTAACATATTTGCAATCGTGACGATTTCTGTGTGCTTGTTTGTAGTGATATTATAATATGATTTTTTTCTGCTGATCAGTCATCTCGTAGGCTATGTCTGTGTGAAGTTTATAAAAACATGTGCCCTATATGTTTTCTAGAAAACAAGACTGAGAAAAAATACTTTGAACATTGGATGGTTTGATGGTGATCCTGATGCCTGTACCATGTCGGACGTGAAGGCCTGTCCAATTGTGATCAGGAACCCTCCTCCTCCAGAGTTTGTGAATCCAAAGAAGCCTGGGCGGGTGACTAACCAGCTGCAGTTTTTGGAACGGGTTGTACTTAAAGCACTATGGAAACATCAATTTTCATGGCCTTTTCGACAACCAGTCGATGCTGCAGCACTACATATACCAGTGAGTACTTTTCTTACACATTATACACTACAGACAGACTAGACCAGCGAGTACCCTATCCTATAATTTGTTTGCGCAGAAGTGTCTTTTCAGTAACAACTCTCTTGTTTTTTTCTCCATAGATTCATAAATTTGCAGTGTTCAATCAATCAGATCACTTTATTTACTTTATTTAAAAGGGAAATTTAAGTGTTTGTGAATACTGTTTAAATGACTTGACTTAACTAAAACCTTATGTGTTTTGTTTTGCAGGACTATTATAACATTATTACAAATCCAATGGACCTGGGCACCATCAATAAGCGTCTCCAGAATAAGTACTATTGGAAAGCACTTGAATGTTTACAAGACTTTAACACTATGTTTTCAAATTGCTACAAATACAATCAGGTAGGAGGCAAACCACACATAAGACATTTTTAAAAAGTGACCATTTACAATTTTCAACCTTTCCATAATATCAATTAATTTATTATTCATTACGGACATGTGTTTTTTTTACAGCCAGGGGATGACATTGTTTTTATGGCACAAACCCTGGAGAAGCTCTTTTTGCAAAAAATATCCAAAATGCCTAAAAATGAGTGTGACATTAATGAATATATTGGAAAAGATGCTATCAAACTTAAGAGTTTATGTAAGTGGAGCAGACTACCGGTAGTTTTGAATATATTATAATGTACTACTATATTGTATAAAATATGACTGATGAAATATGATGAAATTCCTTCTTCTATCCTAATTCTGAACTACTATGTCTCGTTAAGGTGGTACAGGTGATGCAAAGCACAAGCCTTCAGTGTCTGAAGTTGTGGTTCAACAGACAGCAACAGTTGTCCCTCCTGAGGCACCTCATAATCATACTTCTAAAAAGATCTCCAAAATACATGAGGCCACTGTAAGTCCAGTGTTAATTACAGATCCAGTATTTTGCAATTCAATGCTTTCTCCATTTAATTCAGACAACTAAGAGTCTGAAGAGAAAGGCAGAAGCAGCAGTGCCACCAGCTCTGCCCAAGGCTGAGGGATTTTCTCAAGGAGAACCCTCCACTGTATGTCGCCTGAAGAGAGGCAGCGGGCGATCCATCAATCCCCCCAAAAAAGACCTCCCATCATCCAATGTGAAAAAGGGCAGACTGACTGAGCAGCTCCGATGCTGTAATGACATCCTGAAGGAGCTCTTCTCAAAGAGGCACTATGCCTACGCCTGGCCCTTCTACACCCCTGTGGACGCTGTGGCTTTGGGCCTTCATGACTACCACGAAGTCATTAAGCAGCCCATGGACCTGGGCACTGTACGGGTATGTATGGCACAGTGTATGTTATTTAAGATAAAATAACATTTAGACATGGCCCTGTTTTCTTTCTTCAGAAAAAACTGGAGGAACGACAGTACACTAATGCCAAAGAGTTTGCTGCTGACATCAGACTAATGTTTTCCAACTGCTACAAATACAACCAGCCATCAGATGAGGTGGTCTACATGGCCAGAAAGCTCCAGGTCTGCTACATACCTATATTAATGTAATGTAATACACTTAAGTTCCAATAGACATTCTGATTGTTATTGTGTTGTGAACAGGATGTATTTGAAGCGAGATATTATAAAATCCCAGTGGCTTCTGAGAGTTTACGTGTTCCTGTTCGGTATTTGGAGAAAGAAACAGAAAACAGAGTTGGAAGTAATTTGACCTCAGAGAGCTCAGACAGCGAGAGCGCTTCAGAGACTGAAAACTCCACTGAGGACGTAGCTGTGCAGCTGGCTAACCTGGAGGAGTGGGTGAGTATCCTGTGCAACACATCTCAGTTATATTAAACACTATGTGTTCATTTAGGGTTTGATCTGGGTTCTAGTTAAAAGAAATGAGCGAGCATCTGAGAAGAATGAAGTCAAAAAAGAACAAGTTAAAAAAGGACAAAAAATCAAAGATTATTGCAAAATTAAAACGCAAATCATCCAAATACAAGTCTCTGCTGGAACAAATGAAAAACAAGAAATCTTTGTACGTTACTGACAAAAATATTTTTTATATTATACTGCAAGATTTTAATGCCATTGTTTGCATGCACTGCAGAAAATACTTGAAATGTGAGGATGAGTTATCAAGGCCAATGTCTTACCAAGAGAAGAAGCAGCTGAAGCTTGACATTAACCGTCTGCCTGGGGAGCGGCTAGGGAAGCTGGTGCAGATCATCCACGACAGAGAGGCCTGTTTCAGAGACTCCACATTGGAGGAGATCGAGGTGGACTTTGATGTGCTCAAGAACTCCACTCTAGTAGAGCTGCAGAAGTATGTCTCGTCATGTCTGAAGAAGGAAAAGAATAGTATGGTCACCAAGTATCACCAAGTTGTTTTGATGGGTTTATATTACATATTTTTAACTTGTACTATATTTTTTGTTCTAACAGAAAAACAGCAATGCAAGCCACCAGAACAAAGTCAGACTGGTATATTTAAAGATGTGTGGAAATCCCAGGTTGCCCCTAAAGATCGCTTTGTAGTACATAAAAAGCCACCGGGTATGTGTGCAATAAATGGTCAGGTCATGTACATTTTAATAATATAACTGAAATGTATCTTGTCGTTTTCAGCTCCCAAACCTTTGCCCTCGCAGCTTCCACGAGCGCCGGCCCTCAGTGCGAGCAGCAGTAGCTCCAGCAGTGTGTCTGACTCTGAAAGCGCCAACTCTGACTTAGGTTAGACGCTTCATTAAAGGATTTGATACTTTTCACCAGATTCGGTGATTTTTAAATTGTTTTCTTCAAATCAAATAGTATCACCAGCAAAGAGATGCGGCAAAGAAAGCTTGATAAAGGTATGTTTTGATTTTTTCACTGTTTCCTTCTGAAATAATATGCTATTAAAATCTAAATTCTTTCCCAGTCAACCGGCCCCTGTGCTAGCGTTGGCAAACAGATCTCTGGACCTAAAGACCTGAGCACCGGACAGATCAGACCACACCCCTGCCCCTCTGTGTCCCTCCCAGAGAGTAAAAACTTGCAACCTAAACAGCCACTGACTGACCGCAACAGTAATGAGCTGCCTCTGGATCCCCCAGGTAACATTTCTGTCACACTCCTATTGTCAATACACGGGGAACTTTGAATAAGTTTTATAAAATGCAGTTTTTGCTTCTGTTAAATTGCTCTCAGTGCTTTTGGCAGCACTTGCATACTGCTGTGTCAATTCTCTGCCCCACATTACTGTCCTTGTGTATAGCTGTATACATTTCTCATTTCTTCTAAAGCCTGACGCAGTAGCTTGGCTCAGATCAATACATATCGCTTCCTGTTTGACAGATTTATCAGCGCTTTTATCTCCAATGACTTCTCCAGGGATCATCCTGGACTGGGCATCCACCAGATTTGAGGTATGTTTCTTTCATTTGTTCCTGTAACACTAAATCCATGACATGGCAGATTTTCTTCGAAATGGCATTTTACAGTAGTAGCTGCAACATTGCAGTTACATCCTACCATCAGCCATTGTTGCCATGATTTGGTCCTCAGGCATACAGGACACCATTGTAGAAAAGAAATGGCCCAGTCTACAGTCCCAGCCACATTCTGTATCCTGGGTACTGTGCTACCAAACACTATTGTTGTCTGTG
>KN479609.1:24910-46436 GCA_000787095.1 Periophthalmodon schlosseri | reverse complement strand
CTCTTTTGTAGGATGCTTGGATTAGGATCTAAGACACTTCTCATTTGTTTATGTAGTGCATGTTTGATTTTGACATAGTTTAGATAATTGTGTAAAAAATAACATGAATTTTGTGTTTGTTTCAGCAAGAGCCTCTGCTGTCCCCTCTGAGTGATAGTCCAGTGCAGCTGAAGGATGAGAGCAGATTCAGTAAGTAACTAAACAAATGTCTGCAACATTTCACTTAGTTTGGCAAGCTCACTCTACATACTAGATTGTATTAGATTTCAGACATTCTGAGGATTTCACTTGCACCAGCACAAGTAAAACCTCAGAGGAAGACAAATCCCAACTCATCAAAAAGGTTTGCACTACTCATTCCTCAAAAAAGACTATATAATATATTTACAGTACAGTTCTGACATTGTGACTATCTCTTTGTAGGACATTGTTTTGAAAAATGCTGAGTCTTGGGCCAAAGTAGTGAGGGAGTCTGTTACCTCGGTCCCCATCAAGTCTTCCATGGAGAGTTTTCAGCAGTTCAGGAAGGCAGCGATGGAGAAGGAAGAACGAGAGAAAGAGCTAAAGAAAAGACAAATTGAAAAATACATAGAGAAAGAAGCAAATGAATGTAACAGGTAAAAAAATACACAAATGCAACTGGAGGAGTATTGTATTCAGTTTTCAACTGCCACTTTACTGATGTAAAACTATGATACATATTTACCACAGGTACAACTGATCATTAGATATGTCTTATGCACTTTGAAGTCTTTGAATTGAGGAAATGGGCCAGTGGTTATTCACTTATACTTGTGTCAAACCAGCATGTCTTCCATTAACTTCAACTAGGCAACAAAATTAATCTCAGTTATACATGTTAGTCAGAATACTATGTTTGATGATGTAGTCTAAATTAAAAAAACTTGTTGGTTTAGTTTGCCAGGGCCAGTAAAAAGTGAAAAGTGCCAGTCTCCAGAAAAACCTGCCTCCATCCCGAGGATTTGCATAGACCCGCTTTCTGAAATCCTAAAAGACGTTGAGATCCAGAAGCCAGTTTCCCCTCAGGAACCCCAGGCTGTTCCTTCACTCTCACCCGTGGACAAGGAACGAGAGATCGCCCGGTGGAGGGAGCAGGAGCGGCGCAGGCGAGAGGCAGTGAGTGCTTTTTGTAGGGTCAATCAGAGGTGTCATAATGTTTTAATGTTTTAGTTCAGCTAATTAAATGTTTGTGTTGCTATTATTGCAACAAGAAACATAGCTGTTTTATAGTTGTCATTATTCAAGCTGCTTAGTCAATATTTCCCATTGAACCTTTTCTTTGTTTCTACAGATGTGTGGTATTGATATGTCAATGCAGAGGGACATCATGACTAGCTTTGAGCTCAACTTGGACTAAACAAAAACATGGGGGGGGCTAAAACTTGATGACCTTTGGATGCAATAAATTGTTGCTAAAATAGAATATCTATTGCAAAGTAAAATAATATATATATATTGTATTATAAATTGTGGCCTTTCATTATTATTTACACTGTTTACACCCCCAAAATGGATTAATTTGAATCAAAGGTGCACTTGCATGTTTGGTGACATGCAAGTGCACATGCAATTGACCAAATCCTACTTTCATTTTACCAATCTGGACAATAGTGTATACACACAGTTTAACTTTCATGTTGTATATTTCCATATTGCAGTTAATTGAATTCTACACAGTGAGCTTTTACCATGTCACACAATTCATTCATTAAGAAGAGGCACCATTTGATTTAGGCACATTTTGCACATAAAGATTTGTAATATACACTTTCATTGGTTAAACTACATGACACATCACTTTATTTTGCTAAACTTTCACTACCTGCACTTTCAGATTGTTCCACCTACAGTTCCAAAGTTAAGATTTGGACAGCATAAGTATTCTGTATGTTACAGTTTGTTTATGTTATAGTTTTCTATTTCAGGAATAAAGTTATTCACTACTTCACCATAGTTGTGGTGATTCTATTTGTTATTAATTATATATATAAAAAAAAGTAGGTTAACAGAACATTAAGAGTAAACTCTAATTTACATTGTTTACTTGTTGTGGCAAGAAAGGCATCCAAATAGTTATTGTAGTGACCTCTGGAGAGATGGAGCAACCCCTGTAGGTAAAATCTTGAGGACCACAATAACCATATTCTTGAAAAATGCTGATAATTGTCTACAGTAAAATTTTGTATGGAAGAAGGCCACACCAAAAATCTCTGTTTAGAAAGTAAAAACGTTAGTGTTGGCAAAAATGATCAATACAGAGAATTATTATGACTCTAGTTGCATAAATTTTACAAAAACAATTACAAAGTAGCTAGTTATAATGTCATGAATTATTATAAATTCCCAACTGATACCAATGCCTCCACCTCCCAGTCCCTTGTTCTCAAAACATGAGCCTGCCCCTGTCCTGCCAGTGCCACTAGGAAGAAAAGAGGGTGTGGCAGCCCCTCCAGCAATGAACTGCACTGATTTATGCTGTTCCTTGGGACATGGACACATTTAAGTTTCCCCTCGCTTTAGTTTCAATTTAAGCCATTTGGGTTACTTCCAGTAATATCACACTTCGGGATTATGGAATGTAAAGTTTAGAGCTGTATTAAATACCGCATCAAATGATGTCTCATCCCAGCTTGTTTATATGGATAGGCCTAGTGTTTGTTATTGTCTCTTGGCTCAATATAAAACCATTAGAGTAATAGACTTTTCCATTCTCCTCCGTGTTGCCATAACAGCGTGCAGAAGCCATCCCTCGTGGTTGTGTGGCTCGTTTTTCGCTCACTGGCTCTCTCCTTTACCTCATAGCGCCTCATAGCTGTTTGGAAATGGCTTCTTGTGTGTATCCCTTTTGCAATCACGATCTAACTGTCTCTCCCTCTCCTCGCACTTGATGCCTTCCTTGTATAGTCAACAACCGCACACAGTCTCCTGCTAAAAAGGCTGTCACACGCACGCGTAAAGATCGGACGTGATGCGCTTCTTATCGCTACCACCACCACCACCACCACCACAGTCCCATTCAACCTCCTCTTCATCACGTTGTCGGTCTGCCACTGCTGCTGCTGCCGCCGTGGGATCCTCCCTTCACTCAGTCGTGCGTATACGCCGGGCACGAAGCATTGTCAGAGCTGCGCTGGCCACAAGAGCGCTTGACACCCACCGGATCGATAGCTGCTCCCGTGTATAGCTCAAAACCGGATTCCTGCGGCAATGTAAAAAAATGGCTAGAGTCCTCCACAACTTGATCATATTTTTAATAAGACTCGCATTGCAGATCAAAGTTGTGGGCTACTGGTCCTTGATCTACGGCTATTGTGGAGTGTGCACCGCCGTAGCGCTGCTTAAACTTTGGTGGAGCATCGTTCTGCGGCCGACCACAGTTTTCCACTGGGCAGTGCGCGAAACTCCCCCGGCTTGTTTGAATGACACGTCCTTGGGCACGCATTGTTATGTTCGCATCAAGGTAAGTCAAGGCACCAGCACACAACACGCACTTGACCGTGAGCGAACGTGTCTAGTCGGTAAGGTGAGGTGAGTCTGTCTGCCCATTGTTAGGCTGCATAGAGATCTTTGACAGTGTTGTGGTGGCGTCGTAGTTAAATAGCCAAAATAATAGGCCTTGTTATTGGTTAGGTAGAATTCGCCTACGTGCTGTGTTTGTTGTCGAGACGTCAGGTGGTGCTGAAAGGATAGCGCTGCTGCAGACTGGAGACTACTGAAGCGTGCGTTATGGCATATCCAAGTTTATTCAAGACACGATCTCTTGAAATGCATGCAGTAACTTCAGTGCTTGACTGTTTGAATTGTGCTTTCCCTGAGAAAAAGTTCCAAGTAATTGTGTGATTAGAAGTGGCTGCCATGTCCAAACGAAGGACGTAAATCGCCAAATAAAGGTACTGTAAAAGTATTGAAATTTGTTACAGAATGCAATATGGCAGCAGTTAACATCTGAGTAAACAAATATATCAAATGGAAGTCTAATTAAAAACTTGGCAACTCCCACGTATAAAACAGACTCAGTACCTCAGCACAAATTGGATACTTTTTTAAGAGTAAGCAATATTTCTGACACTGTTTATTTGCACACTTTGCATAATAGGAGGGAAGGCACGTATATTGGCCATAGAGCTGGAGAATGAAAACAATCTTGGCACTCCTTATTCATTTGATCTTGAACCTTGAGGTTTTTATAGGTGATTGCAAACACAGGCCAGCCATATACAGTTGACTCTTTACATATAAACCGCATTGTAGCGTTGCCTGTGTTTCTTGAGCAAGGTAAAGGTCACATATTTACATTCAGCATAAATGTGTGCATATATTACATCTTATTCCATGAGGTAGGAGAGATGTTTTGTGAGAAAGGGAAAAAAAAACTTAACACTGTCCTGTAGATATATCCATGGGTTTCAGAATGATGGAAAATTAGGACTGTGGCCATAGTGATAAACAATTTGAAACTAATATCTTTTGATTAGTAAAAATTCCTCAAAATGTTGCATATAACAGGAAGCTGAAAGCCATGCACATTGAACTATTTACACGTTAATGCACAATTTGTATTTTTCAAGTAGTACATTACATATGACTTAGTTAAAGGATTCCACATTCCCTCCCGTGGCATCAGGTGTATTTGAGGTGGTAAATTCCAAACCTATTCCTTCAATATAGTGTAGGACATTACTAGTAAAAGCCTGTTAAGTTTGCAGTCAGGAGCAGTGACAGTTGAGTGGCTAGAGAGGTGTAGCCTGCTTTGAAAAGAATAGCCTACCTTATGTACATTTTAAAATAAAGCTTTTATTCATGCAACCCTTAAGGCTACCATTTGAATAAGTATCTAGTGAGTGTACAACAAAGCCAGAAAAAATATGTCTATTTTGACCATAGCGAGGAGCATTGGTCTTGTCTTCCACTCCAAACTTAAAATATGTTGTAATTTGACATCACGTAGCAATTCAAATTCATCTAAAGATCATAACGTTATCACAAGACTTATCTACCCCTTTAAAAACACACACTTTTGTATTGCTGTCTTTGTGCATCACTTAGAAAAATGTTACTAAATATACTCCATAAAAAGTAGCACAGTTGAGATATAAATAGCTTGGTATTATTTACTCATCATGATCTGCATATTCTAGTGTACATGCTCAGTCATTCAGGCCTTGCTCATCTTTTACGGATTAGCTTTGTTATGGTAATCCTTTATTGGCACAAGCAGAGTCGGACTGTCCACTTAGCATCACTATATTAAACTCCTATAAGCCAGTTTTCCACATGAGGAGACTTGAACTACGCAGCCCATTTTCCGCTGTAATGTTATTATGTCGTATTTATTTATACGGTCTATGTAATGACTGTGTAGATCTGTTTGTTGTGCTAAAATGATTGAACTAAGATGTTAGCATAATGTAAATAAATGGTTATTGCTCTGTCTTTTGTAGGAATCTGGACTTCGCTTCCACTATGTTGCGGCTGGCGAGAGAGGCAAGCCGCTCATGCTGTTCCTCCACGGCTTCCCTGAGTTCTGGTAGGTCAAAGATGATATTAGGATGTCATAACTGGTTTAAGATGTTAAACTAAAAAAGACAAAGGAAATCAATACTAAATAAGATACCTATTTTGTAAGATATCTGCTTCAATTAAGCCATATCAAGTTAGAAAAAAGGTGCACTAAGTAACTTTTCAGGTGAATGGTCCGCCACCTGCTTGTGCACATGGAAAAGTTATGTTCCACAGTATAGCATTAAACTGTATGTCTCACATTTATTTAATTACAGGTGTTGTCATTGCTAAATAACCTTAAAAAAACATGTATTGTTATTGTCACCTCTCCACCGACCTGCCTTGTGCCTTAACCTTGTGATGTGAGCTGGTTGTCCCCGTGGAGACAGATATATGATTGCTTTACTTTGGAACATTCCAGGCTAACAACTCCATGAAGATGATGTGAGGTGGTGAACCCTTTACCAGAAAAATTACATAGTGCCCGTTTAAAACATCCAATGAGCATTTCCATTTAGAGCTAGAGACACTCTCGGTTCCCCTTGGGCCCATAAAAATACACGCACGTTATATACCTTACAAATGGTTCATTATAGAAATATGGCTCTCCCACACTTTGTAGATTGAAGTATTTTAGTTCATTTCAGATGCGATAAATCATTGAACTACCTTATATGCATAAATAAGAATCATCAGATTGGAAACTGGGTGTGAAAAAAAACTGCCAATATATGTGATAGAAAAGATGTTGTGATTACTGAAGCTGAAGGCATGAAGCTAAAGTACATACTTGACCGGATAAGTTTAGCATTATCATAACAGTGTATGTGTTCACAAATTCCATGTATGTGATCAGCTGTTTGTGGGAGGACACAGTCAGGCGCCATGGGAATTCACTGGTATGTTGACCTCATTGTAAAGCTCCTGCGTTCAGTCGGGTCAGTGGACTCTCAAGCTAAGGCTCTCATAGAGAAGACAAGAAGTCCCAGTTCTGCTTTATTAGAGAGAAACATATTCTTGTGAATCGTTGTAATAAAGTCGTTAAAACCTAACCATAACCACCAACTACCACTATATATCTTTTACTCATCGGACTCAGCCACGTGACTTTTTTCTGCTATAGAAGCCAGACCCATGAGCACTTTTAACATTTGCTAGATGAATGGCTGGAAAGAGGAATGAATGAAACAAAGTGAATGAACACATTGTGAGGCCAAAATTGCCAGCTGAACCCCACAATTTATTTATTACAAATTATGTCAAAATCTCATCTTGTCTCGTTCTCCTGGACTTTGTCTCATCTTGTGGGGCATGTGTCTCGCTCCACCTCTAATAGATAGATGGATGTTTTAAATAGCTTATTGCTGTGGTGCCTGCCCTGATATCTCATTACTTTATACCTATACAATAGATAAGCAGCTACCAGCCATGCATTATTAGTTTCCAACCTCTTTTTTAATGGATTAATTACTTCAAGTCCATAAAACCTCACCACAAAACAATACTCTATACTACTGCTATTCTTTATGCCCACCAGCAGCAGTAGTTGTAAATGGTGTCTTTAGTGGGCTGTCCCATGAAAGCGGTCCAAAGCATTCCTTGTCCTCTCTGGCTGATGTGAAGTGAAAAGCTCTGCACACAATCGCTCCTGGATCGGGGCCAAAGGACTTGTCAGAGGCTGTAAGGCTGCCCATATCTCCACCATACTAGACTGGCCGCGGGACGGGCACAGGCCTAATTAACGGTGGGAGCTGTTTCTGCTTCACTGGACACATTCTTTACAGGAATCACGGAGAGAAAACACTAGGTAAATGGGCTAAACATATAGAGGTGGTTACATATTTGATATTTGACATATCAACTTATCCTCAACTTACATAACATTTACTTTTTGAATACATAGCATGCATTTTTCTTCGACTTGTGAGTATTGCTATGCAAGTTACCTAAATTATCTTAATTCTGTAAAAAAAACAAAAACATTTGACTTAAAATTGCATAAAGGTAAAGTGTCAAAAATTTCACATTATTTTATGTTTCTATCGTTTTTTGCCACCTGCCGCCATATTGATTCTAGTTGCTAATGAAAACTAATGTAAACTCCCAAAGGATACATTCATTAACTACCCAAATTTCAGTATTAGACCAATTTTTAGGAAAATTTCAGCTTTCCGGTGTTATATTAATAACCCCAATCCCGTTAAAGTCTGTGAAAAGCCATATAAAAACAGTTTGATAGAACCAATATGGTGTGAACTGCCCTAATATCCATGTGTAATCTGCACTGACTGACTTGCGTGACCATTATTGCGAAACTGTATATAAGATTTAGAGTTTAAATTCCACAAATTTATGTCCCCAGATACAAGGTTAACATGTTAAATTTAGCTTTTACTTATTACAATTCTAATGCTGATTTATTCCTAATTACAACAACATTGAACATAATGTCCCATTTATTTTTGTCATAATTTGGTGGTTTTCAAGACCATTATCCAATTAGAAAGGAAAATGAGCCTCACATAAGTCTCTCGTTTTGTTTGCCATTTTCAGTTCTGAAATACAGTTGGTATAAACCTAAAAGGCCTCTCTCTCATCTGAATCCTCACTGCCTAAACCCCAGCACCTAAAGCCAATCATGAATCAGTGCTAATGCAGTGAATTCAGGATGTTCTGAGTTTTCACATGAGGCATGATCTGTCTTTATTCACCTTATTCCAGAAGTTGCGATGGGCACTGCAATTGCTAGGTTGTATTATTTTGCATGGGGCTGCTGATCTTGGCAGCAAATAAGTTCTATACGGACTACAGAGCTGTTTTAAAGCCTCCCAGACAATCTGTGCATTGTTGACTGGTTGTTACACATACACATTTGACACAAATCGACCAACTTTATATCAGATTTTAGCAGCAAAACTTTTCCCAAATTCTCATTTGAAATAAATGGGATTTCCACTTGACTGGAAGTGCCAAAACAAAGAAGGTGCAGTTTAGTAGCATTTAAGCCAAAAGTGGGTGGACTGGAATAAGGTCAATACTGAGAAATACTTGTATGTGTCCTCTATCTGCAGGTTTAGGCACTGGCAAGGTTCAGTTGTGATTGAAATACCTTTGTAAAGCAGTAAGAGTGCAGGTTAAATACAGGTCATTTAATTTAAGCAGCCAATATATCAAAAATGGTGTGCAAATTTTAGTATCTCTCTGATAACATTATCATACAAATTCATTCAATTCATCAAATGGTGGCACAAGAAAGACAAATCTCTGCTTTTAGTTGGTAGAGTAACTAAACATTGTAGCAATTTACACCTTGACACTCACAACCGAACTATATAATTGCTACTGTACCTGCTATAGAAATACAAATTGTTCTAACATTGCATTCATGTATGTGGATATGTTGTAAGATTTAATATTGTTCTCTCCCTGAGTCATCACTATCCAAAGCTGTGGTCTTGCTGCTCACTGGAGGAGAAAGGAGATGATGAGGAGGAGATGGGTGAGGATGGGGGAGAGCGGGGGTGCGCAGTGTGATAGAGGGATGCTTCATGAGACAAGATCTTCAATTAAGACTCGTCCTTACCACATGATCGGGGGCGGACTGAATCTCAAACAGTTTTATCATACCGAGATGACCTTCACACAGATGGAGAGGGTGGATTTGAATTTCTTGTCAAAAATGAAAGTCTTCTGTGCTCCGTTGGTCTTCTAATGGAAGCCAAATTGTACCCAACCTACGTTCTGGCACTTTAATACATCCAAAGAAATGTATTAGTCAGAATGCCGGTTTTAGCATTTAGGAATAGAAGGAAAGTAACTAAACTACCCGTGAAGGTTGGATTACAATTGGCCTAACCTTGATGATTCTCTATGTTCATAATTTGCAGTAGGTCTACATGTTAATGAATATATTTTTGTAGTGATGTAGCTTCTTTGTAACCATTTTTATAGCAATGGTTTGGAAATGAGAACATCAGTTTTTATTTATTGTATTAGCACATTTGCTGATGGCTACATGCTAGAAATGATTTAACATACAGTATAGTTTACTAAATCTGATTCAGTGGTGGAAGAAGAACTCAATTTTAATACTTAAATAAAAGCACAGATACAGGAGCAAATATTTAAATAAAAGTATCACATATAAAATACTTAAGTACAAGTGTTGAAGTACATGTTTAAAAATGTACTTTTTGAGTTAACTATAAAAGTGTAAAATGTGGTGATCTTGATAAAGAATTGTTCATATTAGGCAACAGTGGTGACTGAATCAATTCCTCAATGTTTTTAGACATTTTTCTGTGTAGTCTATATTTTTGTTTGCTCAAAGCCAGGACTTGAACTCAGAACCTTTAGGCAGGATGTCACCATGAACGTGCTAACAAGTAACCCCTCAAACAATACGGAAAGTACTTTTTACCAGTTCAAAAATGTAGTTCAAAGTACAGAGATGTAGTGAAGTGAAGGTAAAAAAGTATCCATTGCTAAATTTACTTAAATATTGTAGTTGCAGTATTTTTACTTTTTACTAACGGGATATTTCCAGTGTGCTACTACAAAATGTAACTATATGAAACAACTTGTGAGGTATTGCAAGGGGCTAAATTAATCTAATGATGGTCTTTTGTTTTTCTCCTTGCAGGTTCTCTTGGCGGTACCAGCTCAGAGAGTTTAAGAGTGAGTTTCGGGTGGTAGCCATTGACATGCGTGGCTATGGCGAGTCTGACTTACCGCTGTCCACTGAAAGCTACAGATTTGACCACTTGATCACTGACGTCAAGGACATAGTGGAGTACTTAGGTAAGGCCATTTATCTGCAAAAGGATGACCAAACTCTGTTTAATGGGAACTGTAAGTTCCCAACATAATATATTTATAACAATAATGCTAACCCTTAAACAAACAATGCCATGATTGTACCAACACAAATGTGTCGAAACCAAAATCACATTTGTCCAAAAACCTCTATGACGTTGGCTGTATATTATGGAATTGTTGTAAAAAGAATATTTATTTCTGTTAACTGGACAAAAACATTTTAGAGAGAGTACATTTCTCTACTAATCCAAGTAGCTTCTTCAGTTCTGGCAGGGTTCTGTAAGACAGCGTTTCCCAACCTGGGGCTACGAGGAGCCCTGGGAGTATGCAAGCTCTTACCAAGGGGCACCTGAATGATATCAGATTTAAAAGAAAAGACTGAATTAATTGTATTTGAATATAAATAAGTAGTAGTAGTAGTTACGTGTAGTGCATTTTAGATCCCCTGGGATAATTTGGGATATCTATAACAATAAACTTCAAACATGAATAAGATTGTCAAAAAATGTCAACAAAGGTAGTATCTCTCAAGGAAGCTGAACTCTTTCAATATAAGCCAACACATCATGTCCACCTTTTTCTGCTCATTCATCGAGAGCACTCTCACAAGTTTTCTCCTGCATCTCTTGGTACAACTCCATCTCTGTCCAGAATAAGAGCAGGCTGCAGAATATCATAAAGGTCTCTCCCAAAGTCATTGGACTCCATGTAAGATCTCTGTCCTCCTTCTTTGAGCAACAAATTATGAGGAGATCCACCAAGATCCTTTAGGACCCATGTTCCCAGAATTCATCTGGCTCCAGTCTGGACGTCGTCTGCAGTGTACAGGCTGCAGGTCATAGAAGAGGAAAGGCATCTTTGTCCTGAAGGCTATTTCCCTCCTCCATTAGAATGCCCTGACACGAGACCGCCACGAGACCGCCTGGCTCTTCCCTCCTGATCCTGACCCATTCTCCTGTTCAATTCTACATCAGGACCACTCAGTGCGTTTAAATACAGTTATTTGATTGATTAAAAACAAGAAAATATAAATTTTATAAATGTGATTATATTAGTAAAGAGATTTATAATAATAAAAAAAACAAAAACAAAACAGTACACAATATACAGGGTACTCAGGATGAAAACGGTGCATTCACTCTTAAAAACATTTGTCCAGTTGGCAGAATTCAATTCAGTTTTGTCCAGTTGGCAGAATTCTTTTTGTGATGGAACATACCTGGACGACCAAGAGATTATACAGACATTATGGAATTGTCTTTAATCAGTAAATGACCACCATATTTAAAACATGCCTTCATATACTGAATCTGAAGCTTTCTTTTATTCCTTGTTGAGTTCATTTGTGCCTAGATTTCTTAAAACCGTGTCCTTGCTTCATCTTGTCTGCAGAAAAAAAAAAAAGAACATTAAATGGACAGTGCTTTGACAAGGTCCAAAATACCCAAAAGTTGTTTACCAAAGCCAAAGAGCCTTAGGCAGGCTGTGCGCCATGACACACCTCTGAGTCACTGCTGTCATGAGGTGTGGCCACACAACTAATGCTAAATGTGGCCAGCAAAGTGAACTCTCCTCAGGCTATGTGGACATTAGCTGGGATTTTTTTTTTTTTTTACTTAGATATGGACAATATGTCAGCACAGTTTTGGGGCTGACATATTGTCCTTGGTTTAGTTAAAACTGGGTTTAGTTAACACTGGGTTTACATGGCCAATAAAAATCTGATTAAAGGTCCTGTATTATTAAAAAAAAATACTAAAATTGACTTGTGAGCTTCATGCCATGTTAGAATGTTGTTACCTCCTCAAAAACATACTTGAAGTTGTGTTTTGTTTCATTCACACATGTTTGAGTCTACACCCCCAAGCTCAAAATGCTCTGTTCCACCTTGTGATGTCATGAAGCGGTAGTTTTCAAGCTACCCTTTGCCTTTTGTTTAGTAAAGATTGGCAATTCCAGGGCTGCAATTATCCAAATGATTCTGTTGAAGGTTTATGGAGTTTAAAAATACAGTGAACTTCTTGTATTACCACATGACATCACAAGGATGAACAGAACAGAATGTTTTGAGTTTTAGAGAACTCAGCCTAAATATGCAGGGTTTGTGTGTTAAACATGTGTGAATGAAACAAAACACAACTCCAGGTGTGGTTTTGATGAGGAAAAAACATTGTACCATATCAGAAAATAGAGTAATATAGACCCTTTAATAGAAAAATTTGAAAACCTAGTAATTGGATCTGATTTTTGCTCTTTGCATGAAGGAATTTGATCATGTGTCAGTCAATAGATTTTTTGAGCTAGTTGTATTTGGTGGACATAATACAATTATTTTTAACATTTTTTAACATTTTCTCATTTCTCATTGTCTTTGCCACATTAGTCTGACCTTTAGACATGATGTTTGTGAACGATTAGAACGAAATCAGATTACTCCGACGTAAGAGTTTAGATGACATTTCAATAATCTGATACCTCCAGAAATTTTGATGTGCATGTAAACACAGCCAGAGATATATTAATTGCTAAATAATACACGAATAACATGAGTTTCACATTTTTTTTTCCTAGAGGTCTATACTACAAGGTTAGTGCTCAGACTGTACACTGTACATCTCCGGTCTGGTGGCCGTGAGTATTCTGTATAATCACAAGTAGTGAGAGAAGCTCAGACCACACGTCATACAATCAGTGGTGCCGGCGGAGGTGCGGAGGTGCCGTGGCGCTCTACATTATTGTTTTGAAAATGCTGTATTTGCTGAAAACAACGTATTAACATGTTTGATAAGTTTCACTTTCATTTTTGACGCTCTGAGTCCCCCCTCCCCTTGCTCCCTGTGCAAAGTTACTCCCCCTTCACAGCTCTATTGCAACACAATCAGCTGCATCACACTAATTAAACTACTGCACATCACATCAGGTTTGTCAAGTTGTGTACAGTTTTGTATCATGCTTTTTTATATTTATGGAGAATTGTCATGTGGGACCATGGATGACGTGGGCTTGTGGGCTGAGCATTGCACAGAATCTTACAGCTAACAGTAAGGACGGTGCGAATATGACGATAACATCTCCAGTGTTTTCAGGCATGTTTCTGAGGGAACAACGTTATAACAGGGTAGAACGCTACAAAAAGTGCATAATGCCTCCTCTTTAACAATAAATAGTTTGGAATGGTCTAAAATATTATCTATAAAATACTGACCACACTTTTTGAAGTAAAGTGAAAATACATCCATGTACTGTTTATAATGCCTTGCGCTACTGATACCCTGATTTGTAAATAACTTAAAAAAACACCTTGTAAAATATTTATTGAAAAAGTGCTATGCCAACTACCCATGCTTTTACTATTAAAGCTTCTGCATTGCTGAGACTACTTTTAATACTTGCCTATATATAACATTGAAAGGTCCAATTGAATACATCCAGATATCGAAACTCAGTTACAACTTTGAACAGTGAAAACAATGCATTCTGATTACTTATTAGAAAACATTTTACTCAGTTAAGCTGCCTTTGTTATAGCAGCAATTATGAGAACAGTTTTATAAGTTATAAAACATTATGCACATTAACAGCCAAATAGCACTAGTAGTCAGTGTTGGGAAGACTAAATACAAGTACTAAAAATGCGTATTCAGAACTAATTTTAAGTAATTGTATTCCGGTAAGGTACTCTTTCATTTGGTGGTTTTCAGAATACAGTTGCTTTTTTAAAGTCCAAGAAATACATGGCAGTACTTGCAATTTTGACTTCAAACTGCACAATAAAAAACTGCTTGTGTTGCTTGTGTGCATTTTTTCCTTCTCTAATTAGTGATAAATAAATGTTTAACAGGTGGTGCAACAAATATAAATCTGCTTTAATTCTGTGCCATGTTTTAAGACTATAATATAATGCAACTCAAAGTAAAAAAAAAAATCAGAATACAGTACTCTGATTGGACCATGTAACAGAATACAATTAAAAAACATACATATATTTTAATGCAGGTATTCAGTATTCTGTAATTAAATAATACATTTTCAAAGTATTCCTCCCAACACTGCTAATAGTACTGGTCAATGCAAGTTTTGTTTACTTTTTTCTTACTTTAATGTACGTTTACTTCTACTAGGCCTAGTCTTTTTAAAGAGTATAGCACAATCAGCACAGTACGCTTTTATACACCTATTGCTATAACACTGATAGTGTAATTTTAACTACATAACTCTTATCCATAATCTGCACTTGGACTCTTGAACCCTCTTTTAAGACATGGTTCTTCCCTCTGCAGCTATTGAAAAGAAAAGTGATGGTGTCACCTCTGACGGAGGTGGCTCTAATGTAATCCCTGCAGAAATATACAGTATGTGTGAAAGCTGCAGGCTAAGAGAGGAGTGCCATGTTAGATATATAGAGGTATACAGCGAGAGGCAGAGGCGGATTAGAGCATGGACACCGTGGACAACCTTGCTCTGCTTTTGGCTTGAGGTCATGAAATTCTATTCTAAGAATGATTGGGTTGTGGAGGCATATTGATTGCACTGGAAAAAATGACTATACAATCCTTTTCCAGTTATTTTTTTAGTACAAGAAATGCCTCGTATCATTGCTAGTGTTGATTTTGATTGCAATTATTATATATGTTTAAAATTCTGTTCAGAGTCCACATTGAAGCCAACCTTGGGAGCATTAACATTTGAGAGAAGACTGAAATATAAACTGATAAACTAATACAAAAATCCCACATATTTCAGGACATGTTTGCGGAAGTCAAAGCTATAGGTACAACATTTTTCTGTAAAAAGTTGGGATATTATGTTCCTTGTACGCGATCTAATTCTATTATTCTAAATTTGTTATTTGATGACTGCACCTACTCAAATTGCGATTTGATTGTGGGAAATTGTGGATATAAATATTGTGGGAAATTGTGGATATAAATAAATATGTATACAACCTGATAATTTATTTTAAACAAAATGCTGAAAAAGACAACTCTGATGAAACTAAAGAAGTTCATATGGCAGTTTAGATTACTCATATCACATAAACAAAACATAGCTAACATAAATAGTTTGGGGTTTTTTTGTTTTTTTTTTTGTTTTGTTTTTTTATTTTACTGACATTTATAATTTTACTTCTTGGGTGTACATGGGCAGCAGATATGACATACATAGTGATTTCATAACTACTACCTTGCAACCATAATGTAAACAAGGGCCAAAAGTTATCTGAATTACACAGTGGTTATGATTAGACAAAAAAATAAATAAATAAATGGCAGCACCTTTATTTTGTTAAATGAAGGTTTAAACTAACATTTTGGATGGAATTTTTTCCACAAACTGCCACTTGCCTGGTGTAAAACTATGATAACCATTTACCGCAGGTAGCCTACTATCTCACCAAAACAAGTAAGAATTACAAAAACATGAAAACCTGTCATATGTTTTGTGTGTATGTGTATATGTATATGTAAGACAGAGTGGAAAAAACTACTCAATAACAGCAAGTTTCAAATGTATTAAATTAACTAGCGGGTGCATTTAATATGAGATACATAAGAAATACTAAATGAAAAGCATTGAACATAAAACCATACCTGACAGGGAATGATTAAAATGTATATTGTTGTATCTCAAAACCTATTATGATTTATCAGTAGAAAGATCCATTAACACATGATGTACGTATAGCTCTGGGGATTCATAAAATATATTAACTTAATCCTATTATTGATTTGAGGTCTTATTGCACAGCTCCATATCGATCTGTGGAGGCCTGACATTGTTTAATATTTCACTGTGATTTATTGTGGCTCTTGTTCCGTTACTGTAACTCTCTGTGTTTGTGTCCAGGGTATAACAGATGCTGCCTAGTGGGACATGACTGGGGAGGGACGGTGGCCTGGCTCTTTGCAATTTACTATCCAGAGATGGTCACTAAACTCATCGTCCTCAACTGCCCACACCCCTCAGTGTTCGCAGGTAAGTGTCAGAAGGGTTCAATTCCCAGACCAGTTGGGAATTATCTGTTTGGAGTTTGCATATTCTTCCTGTGTCTGGGTAGATGTCTCTCATTAATCTTAATTCCCTAATCTTCCAGCTAGGTACACCTGACCATGTGAATGTGGTTTATCCCGAGTACCGGGTGCTGCACTGTTATTGCTCACTGATCAAAGGGCAATTTTGGAAAGATGGGTCAAATGCAAATCACACATTTCCCCATTTGTGGGTTTCAGCTTCTTATTATGTGACCTTTCACATTCAAAAGATAATAATTTATTGTTATTAATTCTCAATTGCTATTAACATGTCCAGCAAGATGAATTATTGTGATATTTGTGAATTCACAAACTCACAAGAATCAATCTGGCCCAGCTCCTGCTGTTGCAATTGCCTGGTTAACCAGTGGTTCAGACCAGTCACAGAACAGAATCATGTTTTTGAAAAACAGGACAAGAAAAATGTGCTTTTCTCTCAACTGGATTTAACAAAAGTTTGATTTCTCAGCTTATGCAACTGTTATGGCCCATCAGATTCACATATTAGTTGAAAGCTGTTGCCATTCCAGATTCAGAGTAGTAGTACTATGCGTATCAATCTGCCGTTTGCCACATTAAATTGCTATGGCAACGGTCCTAATATTTTATTATTCTGAAACCCATGGATAGGGGCTGTAAAGCCAGTACTGACAAGAATGAAAAAAAAAAATTTGAATAATATATGGCCAATCAGATAACCAGGATTAGATTAAACACTGGAAATATTGACCTATGTACATATTTGTAACTGGTAAAAGCCACTAAAGTTTCAACATCTTGAATAAAACTGTTCTTGAATAAAATATGGGCTGGTCTTTCCCCACTCCGAGATCTCAATTTTATAGTGTCTTTTCCTCAGCATGCTCATTAGCACAGCACTGTTTGGCTCTTACCATAATTATTATCATTCATTAGCGAGTGTTATGGCTTCAATTTTTGCATCCATCTGGTAAATCCTCTTCAGCCTTAAGGGGCGAATGAAAGGAAGCTAATTACAGGCCACTAATGTGCAGTCACAACAGCTGTTTCAACTGGTGTAGGCATAGAGATGCTGAGTTTTGTGTTCATTTACTTTTTTACAGTTTAACCTATAATTTCTATGCAAATTAATGATTGAAATGTACGTGTCCTCTGCATTTAACCATCTTTTGAATGGGCATCTCAGTAAGATCTTGAGTCAGAATCTTGGTCAGGAGTTACTAGCTGATCGCCTGATTTGGAATACACTTCTTCAATACTTTACAAAGATGTGAGTCTGGTCACTGGTGAATCTCCCCAGGTTCTAATGGGTGTGATTGACAAGTGGATTAGCCAATCAGGGAAATGTATGGTCCATCCGTATCAAAACAAATATGGCTGAAAAAAATATCACAAGGGACTGAAAAAGATTTCTGAAAATGATTTCTACAGAATCAGTGAACGAAGCACTAAACTCTGTTAATCTGAGGTGAGAGAAAATGTAATTTTATTCAAAATGATGGGTGACCAATGAGCTCCGTTGTATCACATTCATCACTGAAATAAACAAATCTGATTGCGCAATCGTGTTTGTTTCTGGCTTGAGGTGCAACGGAGGGAATGGTGACCAGACTGATATCCCTCTGTATAAAAAATACTAAGAGATATAATTCTTGACTTGCCAGGCAAACTAGTTGGAGGATTAGCCAACTGTGCACACTTGTAAGGTACACTTTTTTACATAACCATTGTGACTGGTAGATATTTACTTGTCGCATAGAATGTTAAAAACATAGTTGATAACATGCAGTGACTGCTAGAAATCAGCTCTTGATGTTACAACTACTAATCCTACATTAAATATAGTAGATATTAAAATTAAATTCCTCCTTCCTTAATTGTGTATTGACCTTTTGTGCCCATGGTGTCTGTGTCTCTTTCAGATTACGCCGTGCGACACCCGAGCCAGCTGCTCAAATGTAGTCACTTCTTTTTCTTCCAGCTGCCTCGATTCCCCGAGCTCATGCTTTCTATCAACGACTTCAAGGTCTGTCTCTCTCCTAGCCTTTGCCACCCCCCCTTTCCTCTCTTTCTCTCTCCATCTTTCTCTCCCTCTGCCTCTCTTCCTCTGTATGTTCCTATATGTTTCTGTTAGTCTAGCTCAAGGTCAAGGACAACCCTGCTGTGTGTGTGTGTTTGTTTATGTTTACCAAGTCATGCGGGGACTTAAACCAGATCAGACCATCAATTATGGAGGTCCCAAATCTCTTACAGCTGCAACTAGGGTTGGGCAATTGTAATCAAAATGTAATGTAATCACAGTCACAATCACATATTACTGACAATTGACAATCCATCTGAAATGTGCTAAAAAGTGCCCGTAAATGTTGTGGCTGACGTTTAAGTATTGCACAAAACATTCATGATTGTAAACTTGACTACAATAGTACAGAGACCACTTTTAAATAGTTTTTCATATTCTAATTTTGCATATATCCAAATTTGCAATTGCATTTTTACCCATTTTTTTTTACATCTCCCACCTCCAGCTGTGACAAATTCAAACATCATGGCAATAATTTTTTTAGATTGGTCAACTAGTCAATGTAATATTTCCAACTGTGATGACGAAAATCACTGATTGCCTTATTGTTCGCAGATTAGAAGGTGGTGAAGAGAAGAAAGTGATTTGGACGAGTTAAAAACAGATTTAAGACTTAGAATGATTAATTATAACTTAAATGGCAACACACTGCTCGTTCTTCTACAATTTATTATATGCTTCATTTACTTGCACCTCTTCTTGCTGTCTCTGTGGTTTGGGGCGTATCCCAGCAGTGTGTGGCACGAGGCCGTCTGCTCCCTGGACAGGTGCCAGTTAATGGAATTTATTTCAGATGGGAACTTAGAGTTACCTTATTTCATCTATATAGTGCCATATAACAGCCAAAGCACCGTTAATTTGACTGCACTATCCAAAAACAATAGTACAGGTCATTTGGCAGATCTGTATATTGGGTGTGGAGGGTTGTCTGTCATTGTAACTGACAAAAAAACCTCACACACAAAAAAGCTACATTAACAGCCCTTTGTCCTGATTTTTTCCATGTATCTGAGCAAAATGTGTCTTGCCCCTGTACAGATATATTGTATAAGCGGCTCTTGATGTCAAAATAAGACTGCGTGTGCTGTTTTGCCCCTGTACAGATATATTGTATAAGCGGCTCTTGATGTCAAAATAAGACTGCTGTGTGCTGTTTGCATCTAATTAGAAAGCATAATCAGGAAGTCCGTGTTAGCATGCTAGTTGTTGTTAGCTTTACCACCACTGCAAAACTCCGCTCTCTGACAGTTGTGAAAAGCACTTATAAACTTATTAGATAAGTGAGGAATAACATTGGACTGAACTGAATAATTATCTTGAGAATCGAAACGCCAAATTACAACATAACCAACTTGCCCAATGTTTTTTGGGTTTTTTTGTAATCAAGACTAAATTAACATTTATTTAGTTAAAGCTATTAGTAAAAGCTATTACAGATTTGAACATGTTTACATTGTATTGGGGCAACAGTAGCTCAGTTAGAGTGTTTGGCGGTTGGAATCCTGCTCTCTACATAAACATCATTGGTAAAGTAGTCAGATCCACTGACCCACAAGTTGGCAATGCAATTCCAGCTCCCACAAGTGAATACTGTCATTGTGTTCTTGGGCAAGACACTTAACCCCAATATCTGCGTACACTGGTGTATGAATATGTGTGTGAATCCTTGATGTAAAGTGCTTTGAGTGCCTTGAGGGTGGAAGAACGCTATATTAAAATGTGACCATTTACCACATTTGGGAACACAAAATTTTGTATAACCTCCCTTACTGTACATAAGATAATATAAGATAACCTCAGATATTCCCTCAGTGTAGTATAAAAGAGTATCAAAAGACTAATAAATGAAATAAAAACGTAGTAGCATATGCCGGATAAACAAAAAAAATTACTAATGACCAGTTAAATAAACTATAAATTGTATATGGTCTAATACAATTGTGTTGAACTAACAATAGCTTTCAGTTCCCATATGCTTCAGTTTCTTATTCTTCCAAGCTATAGCGCAGTATGTAGTGTCGCAGAGCCAGCTAGTCTAAGTGAGTGCCAGGGCGTACAGCGAGGCCAATAAAAGCTGATCTAAGTGGCTTTCTCTGGACCACACTGGCCAAGCTTCACTGCTGCAGGGCTAGAATCATACTGAACCTGTCTCTAAGCCATTTCTCTGCAAGATATGTGTACCAGAAAGTTGTGCTTGAAATACTTGCATAGCTGGGTTACATAATATTACATTGTTCTAAGTCTGTAAGGTAGATGGGAAGGGGGTTAGTTGGAAGGTTATGAATATACAGTATATACAGTAGCAATATCATTAAACTGTTGTCTGTAATATTGATCAAGTTAAACATTTGTTGATTTGCAAAAGTTAAAAAGTACTGAAAATTCTCTAATCCAAATGAATTTTCTCCATCCATCCATCCATCCATTTTCTTCCGCTTATCCGGGGCTGACGAGACTTCCCTCACCCCAGACACAAGGCATTCCCAGGCCAGCCGAGAGACATAGTCCCTCCAGCATTCTTGGGTCTTTCCCCGGGGCCTCCTCCTGGTGGGACATGCCTGGAACACCTCTCTAAGGAGGCATCCAGGAGGCATCCTGAACAGATGCCCGAGCCACCTCAGATGACTCCTCTCGATGTGTAGGAGCAGCGGCTCTACTCCGAGCTCCTCCCGTGTGACTGAGCTCCTCACCCTGTCTCTAAGGGAGCACCCAGCCACCGTGCGGAGGAAACCCATTTCGACCGCTTGTATCCGCGATCTTGTCCTTTCGGTCATTACCCAAAGCTCATGACCATAGTGAGGGTAAGAACATAGATTGTCCTTGAACCGCCACCTTAACATGGTGGAGAGGTTTGAACACCCAAATGATCCTGGGAGCTATGTTGTCGGGGGCTTTGTGCCCCTGGTAGGGTCACCCATGGGAAACAGGTCCTGGTGGACGGGTCAGACTAAGAGCAGCTCAGAAGCCTTTCATGACAAGTAGAAGATTAAGGCCAGCTTCGTCGTCCGGACCTGTATTACCGGGGCCCCACCCTGGAGCCAGGCCTGGGGTGGGTGGTCGACAGTGAGCACCAAGTGCTCACTGTCCACGC
>KN479609.1:1968-24032 GCA_000787095.1 Periophthalmodon schlosseri | reverse complement strand
GGTCTGCATATGACTTATCTCCAGGTTTATACCAGGATTAAATCAATAAAATGTACTCAAAGTCTGCTGTTGTGTGTTGTAGGCAGTGAAGGCTCTGTTCACGAGCCGCAGCACTGGCATCGGAAGGAAGGGGCGCTGGCTGACTGTGGAGGAGATGGAAGCCTATCTGTATGCTCTGTCCCAGCCTGGAGCTCTGACCGGAGCACTCAACTACTACAGGAATGTCTTCAGGTAAAAGCACAGACACAGACACATCAGAGAGGGAGAGGGGGTCCTGGCCTATATACAGTAAATATATGCATGCAGGGGAATACTGTTACATCATTTAAAATATGCATCTACTTTTTATCAATTAACTCCAGTACAACACATGTACAATACCACCACCTCACCCTTTTTATTTATTTATTTTTATTTTTTTTACCTTACTAAGTAAAGGAAGTACAAAGTATTTGCAAAGGGTAACAAGTATTTGATAGAAATTAATTTTAACAATGCAGCTAAAAACTGCCTTAAAGCTAGGGTACCCGACTTTTTTGTAAATGAGTACATTTTGTATTTTTTCCCTAAAGAGTTTATAGTAAAAACAGTACTTGGTGACAAAATGAATGCATTCACACGGAAATTAATCCATGTTGATATTAACAATGTGCCAAAGGGTTTGTGAGCGCTAGAGACGAGTGAGATAGATTTAAAGACCTACTTCCTCCTTTTGTGGTTTGTAAATCAGATACCCCATTTTACATAAATATTACATTACTTACTAGTTACTTTTTTCTTCTCTATAATAAACCAGAGTTAAAGTCTAACCACTCTAACATGACAAAAATGCCATATATCAGTGCTTTGCTATTCATTTTCATTATTGTCTATTAAGTTAATGCCTCATATTTCACTGTGACACAGATCCCATTTACAAACAATATCTGGGCTTGTGTAGTTTTGACATGTGAGCCAACCATGCATGACTGAGTGTGCCATCTGCCGCCCTCTGCAGCCACAGCGTAGTAAGCCTAAGAGTGAGCTCACTGTAGCCTTTTTACTTGCTCACATAAAACAAAGCTTCACTGACCCATGGCCAATTAGAATCTCCACAAATGCACACTCTCAGACACAGGCAAGGACAAATAATAACAAGAAACTGGAGGCCATTTTGTGTTTTCACTGCATATACTGTGGTCACAGATGCAGCATGTAAATGGATGTTTCACAGAGATAGTGCATTTCTATATGGGCATATATAGGGGGTAATATTTAGACATATGAGCCTGTCTGTCAAAAGCCTGCCAGCCATGAAAAAGTGTGAGAATAAATTAATGATAAATGGTCTGCATTTATTGTGCATTTTTCAGTGCACATTTAAAGAATCCAACCAATATTGCGCAATAGTTGACCTGGGATTCCCAAACAGCGGTACAGGAACAGTTGGTGGTAGACTGGCTCTCTCTAGTGGTCAAATTAAGTCTTTGAGATACAACAATATTGAGAAGCCACAATGATTTTAAACATGCATCTAATGTCCCTGTATGTCTTAACAGAATTGTCAATTTTATTTAAAATCAAAGCTGGATATTTTGTATGGAAATAAATATACACATCTTATACACAATATACACATCTTATCAGCTTTTTTTATTATGCATTGAGCTGTCATATTTCATGTACGTTTTGTTATATATTGTTTACATATAGAACAAAAAATAACAAAACAGACAGTGAGGCATAACTTTAACGGTAATAACAGACACAGTAACAGAAGAGTTGTAGACGTGTACAAACAAAAACTGATCAGTCAGTGTAATTTCAATCTTTAGTCTTTATTTCAATATCTACAAGCATATTTTTACAAGCTAAAAAACTAATAAAAAAAAAAAAATCACTTTGCATGGTCTATGGAACAGATGACAATATATAAACCCTGGTATAGATATATTAAGTCTGCAAGCAAATTATTAAAAACTGATTCACATTAACTTGTATTTAATTTAATATCTTTTTCCTCAGCTCCCTCCCTCTGAGCCATAACCACGTCAGGTCCCCGGTGCTGTTGCTCTGGGGCGAGCGGGACGCCTTTCTGGAGCAGGACATGGCTGAGGCGTGCCGTGTTTACATCAGGAACCACTTCAGACTCAACATCATCTCCGGAGCGAGTCACTGGCTGCAGCAGGACCAGCCCGACATTGTCAACACGCTCATATGGACATTCTTGAAAGAGGGAGAGGGGCGCAAAAGCTACAGGAACTAATAGATTGTTGGTTTTTTTTTGTCTATTTCTGTCTCTCTCTTTCTTCACATTTGCTACACTGGATGCCTGGAATGTGCCTGTGACTGTGATACCAAGCAACATAGTGATAATGCAATCATGGTGCAAGGGAGGAGCATCGGAAATGAAGGAGATGCATGCAGTTAGATACAGCATCAGCACAAAGAAATAATTTTACTTACAGTGTCCTCAAATTGGCTCCTCTATAGACTGTTGTTTTGTTTTCAGTAAGTAATCATCTGGGGTTTCATTTTTAAAACTGTACGTGGAATTCTTACTTATATTTTCAAAGTTGGATAAAACACAATCTTCAACAAATGTCCTCAAACTTGCTAGCTTCTCTTCTTTCTGAGCAAGGATCTCATTCTGTTGAGTTTTTGGACTGGACTACTTATTTCTTTCTTGGCAAATCCAGAAAGATATCTCTCTGTATTTTTTATACAGATGGATATCAGACTGGTCCCCACACCCTCCGTCACTTCATGAGCCAGAACCAAACATGATTGTGCAATCAGATTTTTTTTTTTTTTCAGTGACGCATGTGAAACATTCTCATTGGTCATTTACAAACAAAGTCAAATTTCTCTCACCTCAGATTAACTGAGTTTAGAGCTTCTCTCATTGATTCTGTAGAAATCAGCGATGGTTTTCAGTCCCTTGTGATTTTTTTTTTTTTCCTCATAAGCAGACATATTTGTTTTGATACAGACAGACCCTGACTGGCTAATACATCTGTCAATCACACCCATCTGAACTCTGGGAGATTCACCAGTGACCAGACTCACATCTTCATAAAGTATTATTGGAGAAGTGTGTTATTTGGAACCCAGGCAAGCTCTTTTCCGTGTTGAGTTGTCTTTTTATAGATCAAAAACATAACGCAAAAAATCATGTACGAAACATTTATTTACATACACGTGCTTTATAAATACGATCCCAGCTAGGTTATTATCAATCAAGTAACAAAGGGCAGGGAACTGAATACGTATTGCTATGAGAGGGGGAGTTAGAGAAGTTTTTGGGTGTACAATATATAATTTTTTATTTAGAGATCGCACAACCAAACTGGACCAATCAACTGTGAGAAAAGGTCACATTGCAATGTGGCTGTAAATTTCTCCTATCCTTTCTCGCTTGTAAATCTTGCCACAGTGACAAAAATATAGCCATGTTTTGCCATGTAGGCTACAGCTTGAAATTGTTAATAGTTCAGCACCTATAATACTAGTTTTCATTTGACTAATTCACAAAGGCCGCATCTTCTGAAGCCTTACAATGTACTCAAACCACTTACTTTTGATCTGATTGACATTTGATTTTATTACATAAAGATGGCCACCAGCTTAATTAAGAGTTTGCGATATGATATAATACTACATACTACATATGTTCCTACTGTATCATTGTGGCATGCATTTTCTACATTTGCAGCTGAATGACTCTTCACAGCCACCGTACTCGCATCCTTTTTAACACCTCATGATTTTGAATTTTGGAGACAAGCACACTCACTGAACGAACAATGAACTATGACAGAAATGTTTTTGCACAAGGCATATTATGCTTTATTCTGGCTTTTAAAACACATTTGCATTGATATTTCATGTTTTAAAATGCAACCTTTAGCTATTTGTATTTCACTTTCAATTTAAATGTTTTGATTTGATTTGCAATTACTAAGAACATCATGACACATTTCCAACACAACACGGCAGACTATTTGTAGTAATAATGTTTTTTGAATGCTGGAATAATTACAACAAGTACTATGAAAGTGCATGGACTTTTAAAACTAAGAAATCAGGCTTCAATTGCATATGCCACTGACACAGAGCTCAAGAAGGAGATGACCATACCAAATTAAATGAAACACAATACCGTGAAGGAACATTATAACATAGTAAAAAGCTCAAAAAACATTACTGTGCATAATATGATCTTTACGACATCCGCCTTAAAGCGTATGGGAAACCTGTGGCTCGTACTTTTGTGGTGCCTTCTTGAACTTCATGTTGAGAGTGAATGGGCTTTGTCTGCTGTAGTTTTCACCATTTTGCTCCACGCTCAATATTGGCACTGTTGTTTACCAGGTGATGTTGTCTGAAAAGGTATTTATGTTTTATAATTTTTCTTTCTATGGTTCAAATGTACTCTGGGTGTTGTTGTAGATTTTCCTCGGTGGGGAATCTGTGTTCACTGTGTTTAGAATATTTCTGGAAATTTAGGGAAATATTTTTCTATTTGTAGATCCAGGACTAATCCGAGGAACAGGAATCAGTGATTTTATTATAATCATTCATTTTGTGTTTTAAAGGACAAACATTTGTGAGACAAATGGGTGCGTTATACTCAAAACATTAACAGTAATTCAAAATGTTGTTTAACTGCTTGTTGTACAGAATAGTTTGAGTTACTTTCACCACCTATGATTGGGGATCAAGTGAGAAATTAGACCACTTGTCTATTTCTGATTAATGCCCAGTATAGTCTTAACAAGTTTTCGATTTGTCCTAGTCCTGGTTTTTGACTTATCTGATGATTCATTGTACAAGGACTGTTTTGTCTTTGTTTAGTAATACTCAACCTGGTTTATAAAATATGGTATTTGCAGTAAAATTGTCAAAATTTAGATTGGTTTTACATAATAGCTTTAATAATGAAAACTTGTTTTTTATTTTTACAGTGGATGTCATGTTAAAGCAATTTTTTCTCATTGTTGTTATGTGGTCCTGGATTTACAACTAGAAAGATGTTTTTCTAAAGTCAGATACACAGTAAATCACATAGGGCGTTTATGTGTAGAGACATTAGTGATGGACTTCTGTAACTATTTTGTATCACTGCATTTTGGAAACTCGAGCCAGAACAATGCCATTTGATTTTATAAATAAAACAAAGTAAGTGTCATTTTTTTGTTCTAAAATAGACACAATTGACAGTGCTAAATTTGAAGATGCATTGTGTCTAGATTCTAGAAAGTCACCCCAGGCTTCTAAATGCATCAAAGTGAGCAGAAATAGTAAGAGCTTGTAGTTATTTGTAGCATTTTTTCATTCAACACAGAGGTATTTTTGGCAGTGTATTTTTATTTGTAAGTATCATTATTAGGAAGCTGCATTTAAAAAAAAAAATCAAACTAATGTTTTCTATAGTGTAGAGTCAGTTACCAATATAGATACGAGTTTGTGGTAGACTACCAGTCTGTGGACCCATTCCATAACAAAAAAATGTTAAAGTTCAACATTTGTGATTTTGAAATGTTTCAACCAGAAATATGGGCCTCTGCTCTCTATTTGAAATTATCATCAAATTCTAAAACATGAATGGAAAAGAGATTTTTTTTCTTTCCTTCTTAAAAAAGGGGTGAAAATACGTATTTGTATAACATTATCCCTCATCCCTCAAGTGCTCAAGTCAGGCACACAGTGATGTCATCAGCAGAACATGCCAATTTACTGTTGCATTCAGGTACTAATTGAAATGGACAATCTTATCCTCCATCGTTCATTTGAATGAATGAAAATTAAAGTGTATTAGTTATCAAATGTTAGTCAACCACGCATCTGGTTTTATTAATGTTAATCGATTGCAATTTGCTTTGCACACGAAAGCTCCATCAGCTGGATTCACACAAGCATTAACCAAAGACAAAGTACCATAATTTCCGAGTCATACACCGATACGTAAACATCGTGGGCGCTGCTCGATGTTTGCGCATGCGCCATAGACTCCGGGCTGAGTTGGAGGCAGAGCGAGGTGAAAGGCGTGAGGAGAGATGTCAACAACAGCGGGCACTGGGTCAGCACCTCTATAAAGGCTACGGAATCATTTACAGAGCTTTAGCGTATTCATCCGACACTTCAGATACAATGAACCTTAGTAACTTTAGCAAATAGAGTCAAAATAGTAGATCTTAATGTTAGCAAAATGTAGCTAGTGGGCAGCAGGAGGATGCATGCTAGCTGCTGTCAGAAACATGAAAGAGGTTGCATTATATATTTACTTGGATTAACGGGATCCAGACGAACCTTGCCTTTTCCCAATGGCCTGGTAGGTATGTGTGTAAGAACAAATATTGCATTAGATTTGAATATGTTTCCTCAGTGTAAAGTCCTTGCTGAATCTGACGATCGTGATGCCTTTAACGGCTATGATCGTATTGCTTATTGTTTTGGGGGTTTTTTTGTTGGTTTTTTTGTTGTTTTTTGAAGCCTTATTTGTGTAACTGTCTATCCTCCTATACAGTTATAATTTCAGAAATGTGATGTTTTTGGCCGGTGTTTATCAGATAAGCACGTTTCAGTTTGTCATTGGCGTGTTGTAAAACAGCGACCCACCTGGGAAAAAGATGTAACAGGAGACCCGTGGAAAAGCGTTGATCAAATTTCTCATTATATTGTTTTATGTTTTATTTTCAGATTAGTCCAGGAGGATTATAACTATTGCTACTGTCACAAATTCCACTTTTCATTGAATCTCCATTTCAGTTTATTCTCCTGAAAGAGCGTTTGTTTGTGTCTAACTCAGGCTTAAGGCAAATTGAGTTTTGCAGCATGTGGTTTTTGAACAATAAAAGTATTATATTTACTTCTTCGCTGAGTTGACCACACAGATGTCAGATGTCAAATATGTCACTGATAATTACATGTTTAAAGTGTGGCAATGGGTGGGATGTTTAAATTCAGCTTTTATGAATAATACAAAAGAAATGGGCTGCACTATGAAAGAATTTTTGTTGTTTGTCTGCCCAGAAGAGGTAGAGTCAACTCCAGTCATTGGAAGATATTAGTCAAACAAAGTAAGTTTTATTTGGTAGATAATAAATGGCAAGTATGGCAGCCTGCACAATTCTGGGAAAAAAATTGAACTGTGATTGCGATTAGATTTGTGATAGGTTATATGTTTAAAAAGTATGATTCTGTTCAGAGTGTATATTGTAAACAACTCCAGGAGTATGAACATTTGAGAGAAGTGTGAAAATATGAACTGATTATGCACAAATTAATTCATTTCAAAGCATGTTTGTAGAATTCTACAACAAGATTTATCTATAAAAAGACTGGATATTTTGTTCTTTGCAGAGGACATTCAGTTATTAATAATTGTAGCCTTTGGATTTGATAATTGTGCCAACTCAAACTGCAATTTCGATTCAATTATGGAATATTATGCAGCCCTAATGCCAAGTGCTATGTCAGTTATGTTAGAGTTAATTAAAAAGAATACTTATTATGCCTGATCTCTTTCTGCTCCCCCCCAATCCTTCCCTAATATTATTTCTTCTTACTTGTGTTTATCTCAGAGACCATAAGAAGCCATGCTCACCACGGAGGCAGCGAGAGAGTTCCAGGCCAAAGAGCGAAGGTTGAAAGAGCAGCTGAGGAGATCTCTCTCTTCAGCACTGTCTGCGGATCTCCTGAGGTGAAATGTCTGACAGGAGCTCCCCAATGTACACGATTAGCACTAGTCAGGGAAATGCTGGAGATCAGTAGCTAGAGTCTTCTAGTTGTCATTGTGCAAGCGTATTTTGGTGATGACTTGGTATATTTTAGCTTATTATTTCAAAATCCCAATATAAAGTGAACTTATAGTTGATATGTAATTGTATTACTGGAACAAGGAAATGCACATACACGATAATTACATATAAATACAGCTTTACCCAGAATGATTCTTTTATACACATTTTAGCTTTTCTCAATAAATACTCCAGCCCTCCTGTGTCTTACAGCTTTTAAGCACTGTGTTGACTGGGGCTGAACGATTCAAGAAAAATATCGAATTACAAATTTTCTGACAAGCTTTGTGATTGCGATTAGATTTGCAAGTTATGTTTTAATAATAAGATTCTGTTTAAAACGCATCCAAGAGAACTGACAAAAGACTGAAATATGAACTGACAAACTAAGAGTCACATTATCACACAGTATTTCAGAACATGTATGTACAGATTTAAACTAGCAGTTTTATTTAGAATAAGACAAGATATTTTGTTGTTTGTCTAGGAATTATAGTACATCAAAAATTACAGCCTTTGTGATTTGCTAATTGTGTCCATTCAAATTGCAGGTTTGATGAAATTTTGAAGTTGACCATGTTTTCTCATATATAATATAATATATTCTTGCTCATTCTTTTCCACAATTTTTTGGGGGCATATCTTGAGCATATAGCTCAGATGTGGTATATGTACAATCAATGATTCCACTACTTACCTCCACATAAATAATAAGAAAAGAAAATCTACATTATTACTCCAAAATGTGAATTGAAAGACAAACTCTAAGCAACTGTAAAAAAATGACCAACCATCCATAGACATGTTCATAAATGTGGTATACAGGCCACCATAGCTCTAAAAATGACTTGCACTAATTGGTGACCTTGTGGCTGCAGTTACTTCATTGAGCCACTAGTAGGCTCTATGAAGTCCCAATCATGATAAATTGCTTTGGTTCCAGAAAGAATGCTTACTTGTCTATTTCCCCTCATTTCCACTGCAGCTTCAGGGAATGACCTGTACTAGGTAGGACAATAAAAAGATCACATGATTCTTATCTATCCTCTCCAACAGTAAAGAACAAAGTACCATGCAATGGCCCATAGTGCATATATGTATAATCTTCAATTTTTAAAGATAAAACTATTAATAGCGTAACCTCCCAGCTCTTTGGCTCACATGGACAACGCAATGTGATGTTATTTCAAGTTACAAGACATCTTATCAGTTCAGGCGGTTTAAAGTGTGTCCAAAGTTTAGACATCATAGACAGTGTTCGAACTCCTCTTGCCCCAGTAGCCTGGAGCTGAGTGCTTTTGGGTCACCAGGATTATCCACTGAGGCAGGAGCTAATGATAAGGAAGAGCCAAGAAGTAGGAAATAGGTCATCAGATCCAATCCATTTGGTACAGTAGATTTATCATGGTATGGTATGTGGTTCCTTGTAGGGTTGAACTTTTTTCTCTGATAAATATTGGGTTTGCTTTAGGGCTGCACAGTTAATCGAAATCAAATCCAAATCACAATTTGAATGGACGTAATTAGCAAATCGAAAATGCTACAATTTTTAAAGTACCATAATTACCTCCACAAACAACTGAATGTCCTGTCTTATTCTGCATAAACACTGCTAACCCTGTTGTCTGGATATGGACAAACATGTTCTGGAATGTATCAGTTTGTCAGTTCATATTTCAGCTGTATTGTCAATTCTTCTGGATGTGTTTTAAAATGTGAACTTTGAACAGAATCCTAATATTAAAACATACATCGCAAATCTAATCGCAATAGCAACGCTTGTCAGAAAAATTGCAATTTCATTTGATTTACAGTATTTTTTTAGATTCAGATCGTAGTTAATATTTTAAAGAACAGTAACATTTGAGAGAAGAATAAAATGTGAACAGCTTAATTAATACAAAAATGAAATAAATATCAGAACATGTTTCTTCATGTTGGTCTAAAGTAACAGGTTAACAGTTTTAATGCATATAGTTCCCATAGATGTTTTTTTTATAATATTCACTTTTTAATATGAGCTTTTTCTTATTTTCATGTAGAATTAATTTTTGTTGTATGTTTTATTTGCAATATGAATAATTTGGAAATACTATACTATACTATGCTTTACTGTTACTGTGTCAGTGAAATTGCTCCTCAATATTATCATAATATAATATTTTCTTTCGAACTATGTTGCACTTCAACATTTGTTTTTGTTTTTTTTCTGTGACAGGCCTAATTAGTTTCAGATAGGGATGTCACAATATCAAATTTTAGTGTTCTGATTATTGTGAGAAGAAACATCACTATTTTACAAGTATTCACGTTTATGACCAAACAATAGTGAAGTCCTTAATTTTCTTCTCTCTGTTGTCTAACATGTTGTGTGTGACAGTCTTTATAAAATCTAACTTTCTTAGTGATAATGTGACATAGACAGCCAAAAAAGCACTCCATTTGTCATTTTTGGACTATAGATTGAATAGAAATGACTTAATTTTGCTTAAAAAATTGTCACGATTATTATTATTATTATTATTATTATTATTATTATTATTATTTAGCTCTTACGATTATATTGTGATCTGTATAATCAATTACCAATGAACCTAATAATCTTGACATCCCTAGTTTCAGATATACACTCTATTATTGCTGACCTAAAACCATTGTGTTGTGTGTCCCTAGGCTGCTGCAGGAGGAGATGGAGGCTGATGTTACACTGTGCACAAGCGCTGATTCTCTCAAGGCACACAGAGTGGTTCTTTTGGCCCGGGTGCCCCAGCTCCTGAAGGGACAGTCCCACAAAGACCCCACCACAGTCCACGTTCCGGGGCTGGACCTCTCAGGACTCAAAGAACTCATTAGGTAGAGAGCCTTCTCTGGTCACAGAGCAGAGCATGTCCAAAGTGTTTTAACAATGATTGTCTTGTGTACATCATAACAGTGAATGTGTGTGTAGTTATACTGCTCTGCTTAGGAATGTACATGAAATGTCAGAATGAATGTTTTGATTGCTTTTTATAAAAATTATGGCTGTCACAATATTAGTGCCTTAACGCATAATTTAATTAATCATGATTAATTAAAGTAGTGATTGATTTAAAGAACCCCGGTCCTTGTTTCTTTTTCTTTCTTTGCTCACTGCTCGAGAAATCGTCAGGGAGTGGCCAGCAAAATTAACATTGTAATTCCATTTTCAAAATAAAAATTTGATTACTTTATTCAAACCAATTTTCCCAACAATGGCACAAAAAATCTAAAGATTGCAACAGACTGATTGTTAATCAAAGGGAATTGAACATTTAAATATAAGCTAATAATATGTATGCCTCTCATATTTGTCACCACAGACTAGTTAAATAGTTAACAATATTTGCTTTTGCAGTAATAGTGAAACTATGATGTGATTAAGGTTTAAATACAGTTCCTTTGACCAATGCCCTGATGAATTTAAAAAAGTACTGATTAAGAAAATGGTCCTAAATGCAACACATTTGATCTCTTTTGTAATAGCAGAACAGTTGGTCTAAATGAGCCCATATTCCCCACAGGCGCGTGTACACAGCAGAGCAGAGTATGCGCTCAGGGGAAATCCTCCCAGATGTGGAACGGGCTGCCCCAGCTGTTACAGACCTCCGCTGCTCCTCTGACTCTGGTAATGACAAACTTGCACTGTTTTTAATTGCTTTTTAAACGGTTTATTGCAAATGGAAAAGTACTGGCTCAATAGCACAAAAACGTTTTCTTAAAAGCATTAGTAAAATCAAATATATTTACACCAAAATGAAAACGGCACTGTAAACTACTGAGCAAATTATGGACTAGTTTTTAGAATTTGTAAATATATATAAAACACATCTCCAAAATAACCTAACACAAATGTTTCAAATGGATGTGATCCTCTGTCCAGACCGGGGCCTGGAGCCAGCCTCAGGACTCGGGGCAGACTTGTTGGGTTTGTATCAGCGCGGAGAGCAGTGTGACATCACCATCCAGGTCTCTGAGCAGCTCTTCTCCTGCCACAGGTAATACACAAAATTAGCAAATAAAAGTGCCTAAAAACTTTCTGGGTCCACATAATTAAAAATTGGTGCTCTGATCTCTAGGTCTGGAGTACATTAAGAAGTTGCCAATACAATACATACCTCGATACATATGCCACAATACGATACATATCTTAATACAGTGCACATTGGTCATTGCTTATTTATCCACATCGTCAATATTTACAAAGGGACATAAGCAGTTTACTAAATCATGGCTGTGATACTAAAAGTCTTTGGTAAACCAAAACTTGTGCAAAGTGAATATGAAATACACCCATTTAAATAATCAAAACAGTGCATATGTCAAAAGTATTGCATAAACATGTTTACTTTGTCTAAACAATAAACAAAATTGTAGCACTGTCACAAAACAATTTGGTAAAATATACAAAAAAAACGAAACTCGATCGATACAGTATTGATATCATGGGCTGCTGTATCATCAAATGAAACAATACAATATATATCGATATTCTGATATTTTTGCACACCCCTAACATTGATTTGTATTGCTCCTAAACTGGATGTTAGCCTATCCAGCAGCAGTTTGTCAGACCCAAGTTTCCATGGAGACCTCTCTTCAAGTCCACAGAGGTCCACGACAGAGCAGAGCCTGGTTCTCAGTCTCTGCTGCAGTGATGTGTATGACAGCCTTTTAGAGGAGTCTGCTGCTGCTTTCAATTTAGAGTGCCTTTCCCATGAAATATTGACTCACAATAATCTAATATTAGATCAGGGCGGTAACAGCCATGTCTACATTTTATTTGTCAAGGTGGCACCTATGCACAGTGCAGCATTTTTTACACTGTTCCTGTCTCATGTCTCCTCAATGATAAAGGTTGGCTAAAAATAGCACTATACCTGAGCAGGGCTATAAAAACTCCTCTAAAGATCATATCACTTGTTAGACTTGTGCTGCTGCATCTGTGAGCTTATGTAAAATAGCATCTTTTCCCACTAGCCTGTATGGCACTTTTTGTAGCCATTCTAATTTAATTTAAAATGAGGGACTGCTTGATTTTTGAAGATGTTATCTTTTAAAGTACATGATTTTTTGTAGGCAACATTTAGTCAAAATCATATTTCCCTTAAGAGCCGTTATATAAAGTTTATGATATTATATAAAGTTATGATCACATTGTGTCATAAGTATGGGCAGAGTGAAATATATTTCTTAAATTTGCTAACATGATTTATTGTTCTATAATATTTAGTGTGTCTAAGTACGTCAAACACCAAACCCAAAATGTTTTAAAGTAATTTTCTCCTACTTTTTTGCCACAATCTTTCTGATAATTTAAGTGTTTTAGTTGTTAAAGGGGAAATTGTCCAGAAGAAATCAAACTCCTAAATCCATAACACAGAGACAGTTGTTTATGATATATAATTATAGGCCTATATTTGTTCTTACCTGTGCATTTTGGACAAAGGAATAGGCCTGTCTACTTATTATTATATTTAGGGATATACCGATCCAGATTTTTCAATTCCAATACCAATTTTGATACTTAAGCTACTTTAGACAAAAACTGATCCAAATATGGTATGTAGCTGTTATTTTTCCTCCAAGTAACTACAGAACAGCTTTGTGTAAATAAAAGTCCAACAGATTCAGGGATTTTTTTGGATGAACTACAACCAGTAAATAGTCTTATTACATCAATTTATATATCCAAGGATATTGGCTGAACCAATATTTGGAAGCTGATTTCCGATCTGGCAAATTTTTCTGTATCGGTGCCGATATCCAATATCAGTATCAGATTGGTGCATCCCTAATTATATTATTGAATGATTCCCTCTCTGATCACACTGATACCACATTTGTAAAAACCAACATATATAATCTCCAGAGACCATCTTTCTTGCCACAACTCAGTCTAACGTAAGCTCAAAACATGGGGCATAAAAAATTCAATCTCATTTTTAAACATTTGTTTTATGAGTCCTCTAATCCCTCATTCATCTGGGAGTGGTCCAAGCCAAGGTTTTATCTTTCTATCCATTTTATGTTTTAGGGCAGTTCTCTGTGCACGGTCTCAATACTTCCGGGCCATGCTGAGTGGGAGCTGGATGGAGAGCTCCCAGCACTGCATCACACTTCAGGGGTAAGCTTAGCGGTTAGCATTAAATGTACATAGCCATACAAACAGCGCTGACTTTTGACTGGCCTGAGTGATATACTGTGAGATAGGGGAAAGTGGATAAAAGACGTTAGCTTATAAGTTTATATTTGTTTACTTTTAGACAATTTCCAACCAGCAACTATCAAATAAAAGAATGCGGCCAAGACTACCTTCCATATTGTAGTTTATTATGAGATTAAAGACACTGTACCTGATTTTTACTGCTTTGAAAAAGTGAAGAACAGAACTAGTTCATTTTAAATTGTTTGAAGTTATTCTTCACTTACCGTATGCATTTCTAAGCATCCTATTCCTAATTATTCATGGTGATGACTTTATAAGCACTTTTTACAACTTTCAGAAGCCAGAGCGGAGTTTTGCCATCACTGTAAAGCTAACAACAACTAGCATGCTAACAGTGCACTTCCTTATTATTGGCCAATAAAACGCTTTACAATGAGACGCAGACAGCTCACAGCAGACATTTTTACCTCAAGAGTTCCTTATACAATATATCTGCTCTGGGTCAAGACAAATTTTGCTGAAATACATGGGGAATAATTGGGTACATGCCCTTTAATGTGTCTGCCCTTGTCTTAATGCATTCTTTAATTATATGTCTTCATGTCTTTCTAGTTTGGGGCCTGAAGAGATGGAAATACTGCTACAGTTTATGTACGGGGCTATTGTGGATTTACCGTCAGGAGCCAGTGCCAGGTAAAAAGAGCTTAAATCTAACTTAAAAACCATATTAGTATCACACATCTGACCCTTTCTAATCTCTCTTCTCTGTCCGCAGTCAGGTGGTGCTAGCAGCAGACATGTTGGGGCTGGACGGACTCAAAGATGTGGTGGAGATGGTTCTGGTCAGAGATTACTGCCGCTTCTTTCCCAAGGTCAGACAAACCTAATGTATACGTTTTTTTTCCCCTCCAAATATTTGAATTTTTGAATCTATAAATTATATTCTTTGGTGATACTAGTAGACAGAGTGGAATGTTTTACTGTAATTTTATCGGATGTCGTGAAGTTCTATTTACTTAATGTATTACCGTGAAGGAGGAATACAGTGTCATTTTATGTATAAGAAATGTGTCCTAATTTTTCAAAAATAAATCAAAAATCAATAAATTAAAGAGGGGGTATTATGCAAAATTGACTTTTTTTTTTTTTTTTTGCTTTTTTTTTTTTTTTTTTTGACTTTTTTTTTTTTTAGCTTTCTACCATGTTATTATGTTCCCTCATTAAAAAAAAAAACATGCCTGAAGTGATCTAGCTTCTAGGGAGGTAAGATTCAGAGCATCAAAAATGAAAGTGACTTATAAAAGATGTTAATATGTTGTTTTTGGAGAATATAGCATTTTCAGAACAATAAACGGTAACATGGTGATCTAAATATTTTGTGTTAGCAATTAATAATTAGTAAAGTAATGAAATAATTAACCCTACACACTAATCTTGTAACTAGCTTGTCAGTAAATCCCTGTGTGCATGCTGTATCTCTATCTTAAATTTCTTCTATTATTACAAACCGAATCCTGTGACTCTAGTAGTACACTGCTGTGCAAACCTTGCTTTATGGTTACCAGACAAATTGTCACACATTGTTATTTTTATCCCATAATATTGTATTTTTTCACCATACAGCTAACACTGTCTTGCACATTTATCTTATGATCTCTATATTGTCTCTGTTGAAGCCGAGTGATGGGGTCCAGAAGGGTGTCCTTGAGTGCCTGTGCCTCACCCATGCCTTAGGCCTTCACAACCTCAACCTGCAGTGTAAGAGGTAAGAGCATACATATATAGAGAGCGATGGGATTGATATAGAAGCAACGGAACTGTACCACATATATCGCAAAATAACTGTTATTGCAATATTAGCTAATTCAGTATCACAAAAAGCGAATGTATTAAGGGCGCCTTAATGTGGAAAACACAGTACTCACACTAGTTCATTTTATATTTCAAGTTCAATATATCTGTACTGGGGCAAGACAAACTTTGCTCAAATGCATGGGAAAAAATTAGGTACAAGCTCTTTAGAATTCCATTAGAATTTTTGTTATCCATTGTTAAAGTCTAAAATAAAAATTTAAAATGTTGTCGCTAATAATCAAATAATAAAGTGCAAGTGAAATATCAAAAATATCAACTGCTTATAGAAGAATCACATGGATCCAAATATGTTTTAAAGATCTCTAGACTATAGGGTTAGCAGGTTTTATAAAAGCATCTCCCCATTATTTTGTACTGTATTGCAATAGCTGACCAAGTTGGTAATAAGTAGTGGAGTGTGTGTCTGTTCACCACTTACTTTATCAGTTGCACATTGAAGGCTATAGTGCTATTCCCTTGTTAAGTGGGAGAACATCACATTATGTCTGACTTCCGTGATTGCTTGTCCATTTACTGTTTCATTAGTCCTAACCATATGCAGCAATCCCTAACAAGCTCATCGGAACTCTTATTTTGGCCTTTTCTTCTCATGGTTTATCTTGTTAGGGTTGTTGCCCATACATTTTTGTTAACACTTCTTAAATTTAACAGTACAATTGACATGATAATACTTGTTAAAACCTGTTCCCTTGATGTTGTATTATAACACCTGTGCCAGTGGGGATGCGGGGATGTGGAAGGTGTTGGGATAAGAGGCAAAATATTCAAATAGTTCTTTATTGACACAAGACGCATTGATACATTTTTATTGATTTTTAAATCCAATGATTGTTATAGTAATATCAGGATTTAAACTAGGAACCATTTATAATAGCTCATTTTAAGATTTGTGTTTCTTGGCACAAAAACTTTGGCGACCACTCCCCCATGTACTCAGTTGTCTCTGGCTTGTCTTTTACTTTATGTATTATTCATATAAACACTGATTAATTTATTGCAGTTATTCATTATTTATGTATTATTTTCCATTGTGTTCGATCTATTTAGCTTAGTCATTTCATGCCATGAATTCACGAGATTTTTGCAAATTCAGGTCAGGAAAAATGGACATATTGAGTTAGACGTTTAGCTGACAGCTCTGGCCCTGCTGTGCCGCTGTTGACAAAGATGTTTGAGGTTCAAAGAGTTTAAAATAAGCATTTCTATTTCCAGGTGGATCGCGGAGCATTTTGTGAAGACATGGTCAGAGCGAAACTTCTCCCTCTTATCTCCCGAGCTTCAGAGAGTCTGTTTTAATGCTGTAGCCGAAACTATGGTCAGTCTTTCCTGCTATTCTCTCATTTTTTCTCTCCCTCTCCCTCTTTCTCCTCTTTTGCTCTCTCTCCCTCTATTCTCCTCCTCTCTTTTCTGTCTTCTCTCCCTCCTCTCTTTTGACTCCCTTTCTCTCTGTCTCGCTACTGTATTTCCTCTTCTTCCTCCTTGCAATCGCAGAAGTATCCTCCACTCATCCTCAAGCGATTTGTTCACAGGAAGCAAATTTCAATGTGATCTAATTAAGGAACGCTTTATTCAATTCTCAGTTATTAAAGACAAGCTAATTTAGGATTATGAGCCTACAGACAGATGGGGAGGGAACCAGGGGCCTAATTGATAATGCAGTCTGTCTTTCTTCACATCCAAGTGGAGCGTTGTGTTCTCAAAGGCAGACACATAAACACTTGTACAGACTTGGCAAAACACTAGTGTACGTCTGCCAAGAAAACTATTTGGATCGTAGACCCGCTGATCAATATAAACAACCTAGTTTTAGAGCAAGCCTGTAATACCTGCATTAAACTAACGATTTAGATCTCTATTCATAACTGTCTTATTTTGACCGTTTTTACCAAATGCGTCAAATTAAGAGTGTATCAATGTTATGGTTTTCGTGTGAGGGGAAATATTTGTAGTCATATTGTTATTCGTAAATATTTTCCACTTCAGCTCCATGGCAATTAGGTGTAACATAAAATTTTAGATATTAGATTTGCAGATAGATTAAGCCAATAAGCAAGCGAAGGAAAAGGCAATCGTTCACAAAGGATGTTCAGTTAACTCTGAGTTGTCTATCTCAGGGGAGAGAGAGTTTTCTGTTTCACTAAACAGGTTTGGAGCAGAGTATGAAAGCTCAGAGATAGGCAAGGCATGGCATGTTTATTTGTATAGCACAATTCATACACAAAGTAATTCAAAGCGCTTTACAGAATAAGAAAGACATTAAAATCACAATACAGACAAATCAAGATTTGTACACAAGCAGAGCTGCTTTAAACTCTATACTCTGAGCCACAGGAAGCCAGAGCAGAGACCTGAGCACAGGACTTATGTGCTCGTACTTCCTAGTTCTAGTCAGAACCTGAGCATCAGTGTTCTGGATGTACTGCTGCTGTCTTACCGCTGATTTGGAGAGGCCAGTGAGCAGGCCATTACAGTAGTCTAACCTACTGGAGACAAAGGCATGAATAAGTAAACCTTGAGGTTAGCAGAAGACACAGGCTTCCATCTTAGAGGGACAGGAAGTCATGTGACTGTGCATCAGTCAAGTTTAATTTAAAAGAAATGCGGAGGAGCATATTGTTTAATCAATTTATCCTATTTTAGTATGAAGATTCAAATAATATTACTCAAAAGGCCTACATAATTTTGCTGTAGCCTACTTAGATAAAAAAAACATTAAAATTAAAATTTTTATATTTTATTTCAGATTTGCAAATTACCTTTTTTTTTGCTAATCTAAGATTTTGAGAGTTGTGTAGCTCATTTAGTTTTTAAATGTATCCCACATAAATAAAATTTTAAACGTGTACATGAATTAAATTGACTAAAGTATGATCCATGAATCTAATGATTTGCACTTCCCAGCACACTTTAGTGCAGAAAGGGATGAAAGATCAGGCTTGTAAATCATTTGAGTAAAATAAGTATTAAGTATAAATGAATATAAGTGAAATCATTAACCTCTTTTCAAGCCTTATTAACTGTACCTGGTCTATCTATAACTGTCCAATCAGAGCTCTCCTTCTGGAACAGACTCTGGTTAAACTCGGGGTTAGAGGAATAAAACCTGCACTGGACTAGGTTAGGTTCACAGAGTGAGTTACCATGGTGACTGACTCAGGGTTTAGGTTAACTCACTCTGTGAAACAGGAAACTTTGTTAACCCTGAAAGAGGTCAGCTCAAAGTCTGAGTTCGGCCTCAACCTGCTTCTTGAAACAGGGCCATTTTGAGCCGCTTAGCTAATTCAGGAATCACATGCATTCTAGAACTTGTTTGTAAAGTCCTAAACTACAGGGTTAGTAGGTCATACATAATAAGACACAACGGCAACAGTTTTTTTAGTTTACTGCAGAGGACATAATATTACATATATTATTGAAGCCTTTGCTTGATGGATTACTTTTATTTCGAACATGACAGAACACATAATAAATAACAAAACATGAAACAACAATAGTAAAATGCAAACTATAAGACAAAAAAGACAAAGGTGTTTCGAAAAGGAGCAGCAAGAAGTTAAAACTTATTTAATCCCACCTACCTATTATTATATTCATAATTTTCAGAAAGCATTATTTGTGTTCTATAACATACATGGTCAGATTATGTACAAACTGCCACTGTAATTTCAGTTCCCACATTGTTTCCCTTCAGACTGTCCAGAACGCAGTGACGATGCTGTGTGGCACGGAGCAGTTGATCGGGAGTCTGCCTGAGGTGAAGTGGGCTCAGCAGGTCAAGAGTCTGGTTACAGAGCTCCAGGACCACAGCCTCAAATACATCGTCCAAAACCTTCCCAAAGTCATACGCACTCAAGCCTTCCAGGACCTACGCAGGGTATGGCTCTGCTAACTCAACTGTCTGGAGCTGTAGACAGACCATAGATTTGTTGGAGTTCAAGCTGCTGATACATACATTTAATTAGACTTTGTATTTTAAATCAGTTTTGTAAAGAAAACTATATGATGAAACGAGCAGTGACCTAGCCAAGTTTTTAACAAATTTAAACGTTTTGTCACAACACAAAAATTTCAAACTGTATTTCGATACTAAGGAATAGACTCAATACTAATACAGATACCACAATGATAATTAAAAACACTCTTTATTTAGACAGTATAAAGCCAACATGAAATAATAGTACTTTCTTTTATATTACCTGTAGCTTCATATCTGTGTAATCCCTCAATTATTCAGGTAGGCTCCATAGTGGTCCATGGGCATATACTAGTCTATGTGTCTTATACTTGTTCTGATACTGAGCAAGATCCTTCTAAAGCTATTCAGAAAAGATTCATTTCTGTCCTGTTAATGTGACTTTTTAGTATTGATACCTGCTTAAATGACTAATTTTGATATTAGTTTTAGTATCAATTAGTATCTGATTTTCAATACTGTTGGCATCCCCAGTTTAAACAAAGCACAAGAATAACTAAACATGAAATAAAATAAAAAACATCAGGAGTGAAAATCATAAAAAGTAAGACAAAAAAATCTTTTGTAGACATGTGCAAAAACTGTGACCACATGTGTTATTTTTAGCCCCGTATTTAACAATCTTATCTGCAATATGCCTTGCATAGACTATAAATATCAACCTTATTTTCACCAACAATTTACTAAGGCATAATACCTCATACATACATACATTGCATAGCTTGTGTGGGTTGTGTATGGGGCTGTGGGGTTGGCCCTTACATCGGAAAAGAGATTCTGCCTGATATCAATATATACATAATTATACTGTTATGTTTGATTGGTAGAGATCTCATGTTATTATTTTTGTAGAGAGAAGAGTTCACTACAGAGCCCATGTTGTTGAGGAAGCTCTGTTCAGCCATAAAAGAGGGCGTAACCGTGGAAAACAGCTGTGAGCTCTACACTGCAGTGCACTGGCTGTGTGGAGATGGCATGAAGGAGTCTGGTCCGCTTCAGATCGAGCAGAGACAACAAGAGGTGAATCACATCATGGGCCAAGTTTGGGTCTAAATGGTGGTCTTGTACTAGTCCTGGTTCAGTTCTGGTTTGCTGCTTAGTCTAAGTGTTGTTCCAGTTTTAGTTAATTAACAAGTGGTGAAGTCGCCTGTGCATTGTTTGTGTCTGATGGCTGGTCCTAGCTTAGACCTGGTTTGATTCTAGTTTAGCCCTGATTTAGTTGAAGTTTGTAGCAAGGTGCACTATGTGGACTTTGACTTTTTTCCAAGGATATGTTGTTGCTTTGCTTTGAATGTTCCACAAAATGGCATTAAACTTTACTTACATTTTTTGCTCAAAAATACCTTGTAAAACATCCATTCTTACTGTGAGGCTCCCCTCCACAGATCTGACCTGTAACTTGACCTGATGATGCTACCTGCTTCTCTCAATGAAGACAGATATGTTTAATGCTATACTCTGACACACTGTTGACATCTTGCTAGAAACCATAGCAATGGAATATTTTAATGCTATTTTGTACATATTACATTTAATGAACCTATAGTAAAAGAAAGCAGTTATTGATAAAATGAAATGATTACTTTTTTTTAAATAATTGTTGAGAATCATTGACCCTTGCTACATTTTCACTCACACTCATTCACAGTTTTTTATTAACTGGTGTGGATGTATATTGTTGCAGTGTGTGTAGGCTTAAATTTTACTATGATGGGAGCAGATTATGCCTGGGGAAAGTGACCTGGCTGCTTAAATCCTGTACAGTATGGCACAATGGATTAGAGTGAGATAGTGGCGTGTACCAGCTGTGAGTCTTCTTAATCTTTTTAGTTTTTTAGTAGTGAGAGGTGGACTATTACTCCTCCTTAACCCCTCTTCAAATCCTGTTTTATTTGTATGTAAAGACCAGAACATTGGCTTGGGTGAAATCAGTGATTTTTCTCCAGAGGGCCCGACTCACTCTATGGTTTGACTAACGGGGAAAGAGAGAGAGAAAGGGAGGGGTTTTTGTTGCCATGGTGAAAGGTTCCTGAAACAGCTGCTGATTCGTTGAGCTGTAGCGCACCCCTTTCCATTCTTCTTCTCCGCTCCTCTCCCCCCTCTCTCTCCCCCTGTCTGTCTATTTCTCCTCTCCCTCTCTCTTTCACCATCTCTTCTCACTCTCTCTCTCTCCGTCTATCCCTGCCTCGTTATCCCTCCATTTCTCCTCCCTCTCCCTCTCTCTGCTCCTCCTCCCCTCCTCCCCTCCTCT
>JACM01008977.1:0-10321 GCA_000787095.1 Periophthalmodon schlosseri | reverse complement strand
TCATTTTTTGTTTTTATCAATAAACAAAATACAATGGAATAAATACAAGATAAATATTTTTTTATGCCATACTGTGGCACTGTATAGGCAATTTAAAATCTTAATAAAGACAAATAGTTCCCCCACCAGAAAAGTTACATAGTGCATATTTAAAACACTCTAAAATAATATCTGTTTTGTTTTGTTTCCCTGCCTGGCTACCTCATGTTAAAAAGCCTATATATAAAACTGCTCATGATGGGGAGGGCCCTGATTCCTTCACCCCTTTCGAACCATTTTTTCTCTCTGCTCAAAATCTGCACCTCACTGTGGTGGTATGTGGCTTTAAGATGAAGGGGTCTTCTGTGTTGATACTACTGCTTCATGACATCACAAAGTGTATGTTACGGCCCCAGGCCTTAAGCTCTTTCATCTTTTAGTATCTGTCTATTATGTTTTGTGTGTGTTTGAATCTGTCCCTTTCCCCATGGAATCCTGGCTGTGTGAGCTCTTGCTGTGGATTGGAGGACTGTTTTCCTGCCTGGCCTATCCTGTGTCTCACCTGCAGCCACCTCCCATATTTAAGAAGATTCAGCTCAGGGCCGCTGGCCTTTGTGTCCAGTCTGCCATTTTGGCCGTGTCTCAATTCACCAAATTAACCGTTTGAAGTACCCTTCGAAGTGATGTTTGAAGTACCCGCCTGACAAAGGGCACTCCTCAGTGTGGCTGCCATCTTGCCGAAATGGGACAGGTCTACACCACAGAGTGTACTTCAACCGCTGTCTGTGCGCTTGCGGAGAATTTGGCACCGGTGAATAAGTGCCCATTCTCCCCCCTCAGGCGGAAAAATTCTGCCGTCTGCTCATCACTCCCTAAAGACAAAAGAATATTTTTAAATAAGGATGAATATTAAACTTTACGATAGCTACACTAATATACAAGTGCAAGAGATAATTCCGCTAACCGTTTGGTCAGTTACACAGCAATTACTTTAAACTCAAATTTACAAGACTTCACTAAGGTTGAGTCGCCTCATACATATCTGTATTCAAATTTTAACAGTTTCATGTAGCACTGTTGTAGGTGACGTAAACCAGTACTTACATTTGAAAGTGTATTGCGTAGCGTACTTCATTTTCTTCTTGTAGGCGTGGTGCATGATGGGATATAGCAGTGCATGAAGTGTGCTCAGATGCAGGGGTGAAACTCTCAGTTTGGTCTAGGGGGGACAATAAATCGATAGAAATTAGAACTATCCTTCGAAGGGAGTTGAAACGATACCTAATCATAAATTCAATAACTATGTTATTATGATTATGATGATATGTTATGGCTATTATTAGCCTACGAGCGAATATTTCCCATTTGAACAATGAAAAGGTCTTCAGTAAACAGTTTAATTTATTTACAAATAAGCTGAAACTGTACAAAATACTGCTGAACAATATGAACTATTATTAGCCTACGAGCGAATATTTGCCATTTGAACAATGAAAGGTATTCAATAAGCAGTTTAATTTATTTACAAGTAAGCTATGTGTGCAACTGTACAAAATACTTTGAACAATATGGAAATTTGGAAACAAATCAACACTTAATTGTTCTAACAACTCCATGTAAGACTTTCTATTATTATTATTTTTTCTTTAGATTTAGAAAAAAAAAATCAAATATCAAAGTGGTAAATGTTTTAAACACACTTTAACAGAGCACAATAGATGCTTGTTTAACATTCACAATAACATATAAAAGTAACTATTAAAAAGAACCATTTAAAGATTAAATAGAAGCACCACATCCCATTTTTACTCCAACATTTTTTTTGAAATGTAAATAAATGGCAAATATTAAGCAAAAATATTATTCAAGCTTTTAATCACGTTACGACTATTAATTAAAAATACGTAGACTATGTGATGTCTGTTTAGTTATAAACTCCAAACTAATGCACAAATGAATGAGAGAGCGCACAGCTGAAGCTCATGTGGACAGATACGCGCTTAAGTTTCACTTTTGTTTTCTCTGCTTATGGTGATTAAAAACAAAAGCAGCGCGGTGGAACACGTGCTTTTTGTTTTGATAATGATTTTACTCTGCGGTTACCTGAGCAAAGGAGGATGATTATGGCGCTTTACGTGGACTCATTTGGCTGCATCTTTACACACACGTGCTCCACATGGATATATTTACTACACCACATTTACCTGGGAATTACACTTTTACCAGGACAGAGGAGGAGTTTTTTGATGGAGTTTGGTTCATATTATGTGTTTGGTTTCAACTGCAGACTGTGACTGAATGTAGATATTATTAAGCACAACACTTTGACTTTGAAACACTGTAAAAGTCCTGCACTGGAGACACTGTTTCTTCAACTCTTTTGTTGCCGATAAGAAAATACACTGAGCTTTTGGCACTTGGCACAGATGTTAAAACCCAATGGCTAAAACGTGAGTGGTGCCATTTGTTGGTGCAGGGTGCAGTTGTGACTTCTGCTGTGAGCGCCTGCACTGCTGTTAATTCAGTTGGCAGCGTTTGATGTTTTATCTCAGAACAGCCCAGTCACACAGACTGTCCAGAAGCACAGCATCTTATGAGTTCAGATATTAAACCTATTTAGCGTATACTCATCGTTTCCCTCTGGTATTGTGTCTTAAATTTCTACACCAAAACTTATAAACTTACCTGACACGCAGCGTGATTAAAGTTTTGTAACAGTCTGCCCTTCCTTCCTTTATAGGACCCCATGCCTACAATATTAAGTTATACATATTCACTCTTCAAAATCTATAACATTATATTTGTTAATAATAATAATAATAATTGTGAAGCTTAGTAACTTACTCTGCGTTTTGGCAGACTATGACCTAATATCCATTCGCTTTTTTTGCAAGTTTGGACTTTACTGTGAACACGTGACACGTTTTACATAAAGTACCTGTACATAAAAAAACTGAACTTCTGAATGATACTTAAAATGAGGCTTTATTGGCATTAGCTGAATAAATGCCGGACACATTAAAATGAGGCTTTATTGGCATTAGCTGTATAAATGCCGTCTGTCTCTTTTGCGCGAAAAATGACAGCAAACGTACAGCCCTGACACGTGTGTGCATGTTGCAGGAGCAATGGACTAAACCAATGTGTAACAACAGGGACAGGTGATCGGTTTTTCATTTTCAGAGTTATTTACATTCTAATATATAAATAGGTTTTACCATAATTCGCTATTTTTTATAAAGCATTAATGCAAGGAGAGAGGGGGACAGTAAGAAGGGAGAGGGGGACACTAGTCAGCAAAGGGGGGTTCTGGACCCCCCTGTCTTCCCCGTGATTTCCGCCTTTGCTCGGATGCACGCTTTGGCTACGGTCGATCTGCATGGAAACGCAGGGCACATTTTCGGCCGCATTCATCGAGTGCATGAAATGGGACAGCCCTTGTCGTGCCTGAAGTTACGTAAATGCACCGCTCAAATGGTGCGTTTAACTTTGGCAAATTGGGACACAGCCTTTGTCTGTCTCTCATTTAGTTGTTAGTCACTTGTTTGTCTCTGTGTGTCTAACTTTGTGTGTGCGCGACACTAGTTCAGCTATGTTTATGTGTCTCTTGTTATTTTGTCACTCGGTTCTGTTTGTAGGTTTATGTGACTTGTTTTTATTTTGGGACACTCATAATTTGGTATTGTGTGTTGGTATATGTGTCCCGTATTTTGTCACTCATTTTTAATAGGTTTATGTGACAAGTTTTATGAGTCACTAAACTTGTTATCTGTAAAACATGTTATTTTTGGTTTCCTAATTTTGGTTATTTTGTTTATACATGTGCGTAAATATTTTAGACCACTTTTGTTACTTTACCTTTTTCAATCCTGTTTATTAAAGGACAACTTTATTTATACCATTTTAATATTTTGTTTTTTGTTACTTCCCTAACCCTGGCAGAGTTGGGTCGTAACTGTGGAACAGAGTATTTTGAGGTTTGGAGATATAGACAGACTAATAATAAAAGATTACTCAAACTTGTGTGAATGTAACAAAACGCAGTTCCGGGTATGGTTTTGATGAGGTAACAATAGTAGAACATGGCTTAAAGCTCACAGGAATCCATTTTGTGTAATATAGGACCTTTAAATTGCAGTTATTAAAAGTTTGTATTGTTTATGATGGGTAAAATAACACTGACATTTCAAGGTGTTTTATTAGTTTTTAATACAACTAAAACAAATCAAAACTTGTGCAGTGTGAGGGAAAATGTGTTTAATTTATTTTGGTCATATTGCCCAGGATATCTCAAATATGACAACAAAGTCTGAATGTGATGTGAAAATAACTTCTCTCCTCAGCGCTGACTTGTTTTGACGCGCTACAAAGGATAGACAGAAATAGTTGTATGAAAGGTTGTCAGAACACAGGCTCAGAATGTAAAAGCACTGAGCTCTCTGCTGTTTGCTCCACAGGCTCTGCAGACCTCCTCCTGGAATTAAAAGCATCCATCTCCGCCCCCCCACACACACACAGAGGCCCCCCCCCACACACAGGGTCCCCACAGAGTTGTGCTGTTTTACTATTTAATAGAGGCCTTTGAGCAGAGGGCTGTATGCTTGTGAAAGAGACAAAACAACAACCAAAAACTCAGCACACTGAAACTTAACCGTGCTGAGTCCAATTCACGCATGGTTCCGAGTAGGGATGTCCAGATTAACCTTTTTTCAATGACCGTGAATATTTGTGAGGAGTTTTACAAGCTTTGGTACATTGCAGAATCGAACCAAATCCCCTGCCGCGCCTGACTCCACCTAGAACTTTTGTCCATAAAAACAATCAAACAGAATCGGAGTTATAGAAATAAAGTTTTAAATAATTGGGACATGAGCCCACTTTTCCATTTTCTTTCATATGAGCACATTTTACATGCGATAGCTATCAAAGGCAATCAGAAGCTAGATCGCTTTAGTTATCTATACTCTTGTCCTTGTGTTTCTCCCTCTTCTAGAAAGGAACATTGAGCTGTCGGAGTTGTTTTGTTTGAAATGTGCTGTCTAAATATAGATGCCTTTCTCCATGCGGCAGTGTGAGATGTGAAGGCAGAGCTCAGGTCCTGTTCACTGCTGAGCACAAAGACAAGTCACAGGCAGAAGAGTGAGGAGCAGCAGGAGCTTCTGTGAGTGGGAACTTCATGTCACACTGCACACACAGGAATGGAGCTGTGTGGAGCTGTGAACTCATGTACTCCAACATCTGCAGTGAGCATTTGTGTTAATGTGATCACAAGATAAACTGCACATAGTTTCAAATGAACCTAGCAGACAGCCAGTCAGAATTTAATGATAGAAATAGCTGTTTAAATGTCAAAATGCAAATGTTTGACGTAAACACAACTAAAAAGAAGAAACATGCTTTTATTTTAGTCTAGTTTTTGGATTAAAAGTTACTGGGGCTTTAAAATTATAAAAGAGTGCCTTGTTTATGTATTTATTTATAATACATTTATGGCCACTTTTACTGTTTTCATTACTGTCTGGAAGTCCATCAAGTGCTCCTTTTTACACTTTGCGGAGAGCTGGTGTAACAAATGCTCATAAGCAAATATTGGCTTTTGGCTGTACGCTATAATAACCACTATCATTCAAATAGTGCTAATCCTACTGGGCCCTGACCTACTATTTGGGGACCAGTGTTATATACCAACTGAAACGAGCATAAAAGCCTTTTTACCATACTCACTCAGATTTGGAGTGATGGTGATTATTAAGTACAAACTCCAGCGCACTCACAGTGTGTTAAGTGTTATAGTTCCCGATGCTGCATTCATTACAGCCGCAGGAGTCTGCTCACTCTCAGAATGTTTTACAGACGCTTTAGGGGCTTTATTTGAGCATATTGCTGTCAAGATCTGCCAGATTTCTGCTGGACACAATGTGGAGTTAGTTTTGACTAGTCTTTGTTGGGAATAACTAACCAGCTTTACTTCTATTCAGCTGTGGACCCTGACATGAACTGAGGGCTTTTCAATCCTAATGTTTTAGTAATAGCTGAGAGGGCCTGCGAGGTGAATAGAAGCATTCATAGGTGTGGTTCTGGGGCTGTAGTTTGCCCACCTCTGCTCTAGGTGGTAGGCTACTGCAGTGAACATAGAAGTGAGACGAAGCCTGCACGCCGTTTTCCAAAACTGCATTTAATGTGGCGACCTTTCGTTCAGTGAATCTTCCTCAGGCCATGTTTGTTATTTGTGTGTCACTCCCATATATATATCTTTCAGACTGATTAATGGAGACATTGTCACATTAACTACAGTGGCCCCAGGGCCTCTGTGCATAGGGCTATAACACTTTCATTTGCTTTCATGGTTTTCTAGAATATAATGTTACAATTTTAGATGGAAGACAAGGATTTAGGTCTTATGGGAGATTTTCTGTTGTTGACGGAAATAACCAAATGGATAAACCACAAATCTTGATGAACATTATGTGTCTTTGAATACTGACCAACAGAGAAGACATTGAACTTTCTGCCAGTTTTCCCATGTGGATAGGCCCAGTAATTACAAATATATTAACCATAAACCAGGTCAAACATCTGCATTTTGACAGCTAAGACGCAAATTCCACCACGGAATTCAAACACGCCTTCCAGCTCAATATCAAACTATGGGTGTTATGTCACGTGAGCCCAGCCTATTACATCATTGACTGTTAGTATAATGGCGTTCACATACCACCCTCATTGCAGAGCTACAGTCTTGACAGAACATCCTTTAATCCTTCTTGAACACATGGAGTACATGAGAGCGCCTTGTGTGTGGAGGAGAGAGTGTGGGAGAGAGCTTCAAAGTGTGAACAAAGCCAGCGCTGGTGAGCTGACTCGTGGGATCCTGGCAGCACATCCACGTATTTTTGGAAATTAGGGCACAGAATAATAGTCTTTGAAGAAACACACCAACTGTTTACCGCGTTATGAATCTTTAAGTTCTCGGTGTAATCGATGAGTGTTGAGAATTGTGTCATGAAAAAGTAATGAGTCAAGATGTGCCAAACAATACAGAGATGTTGATGTGGTTTGTTGTTTGTAAGAGCAAAACAGCTCGGTGGTATTTCTAAAAGTGTTGATTTGACAGAAATATGTGGCATCAGAAAAGCGAGGCAGATCTTTGACTGGAACTAGAGGTTCTTTTTATCTTATCTTCAGATGGAGCATTGAGCTATAAGCCGTGTTTCTGTTGGTTCACTTGGGACCTGATGGTAGAGTGGACCATACCAAAGGACCTTGGGAGTACCTTCCAAAGCGGGAAGAAATGCGGGAAATGCAGCTGATGATAGTTTTGTGCTGACGCTAGCTTTAGCCACATCTCACAGTGCCAAGAACTTGGAATTACTAAGCGTCTTTTTGTGAAGCACAGATATCGGCCTTATTGTTTGAAGTGTAATTCAGGGGTGCGTGTAAAATTTTATCGATTATAGGGCCTGTAGATGATTTTTTTGTTATTTTTTGTAACTGAGTCAAAGTAAGTCCGCTGTGGCCTGTCTGCGTGTAATTATACAGTATTTTACGGTCCAATAATCAGAAAGTGAGCCTTTGGATGCTAGTTGTTGTTAGCTTTACCGTCACTGCAAAACTCTGTGCTGGTCTTTGAGAGTTGTGGAAAGCGTTTATAAACTCATCAGGGTGAATAATTAGTAGTAGTTTTTTGCCCATTGTTCTAGTATAATTTCTCTTGATCTGGATTTTGCTGCTGTTCTTGACATTTGCATTGCAACACTGCAATTTCCCCATTGCGGGACAAATAAAGCTTTATCTTAGTTAGGATGCCCAGAAGTGAGGAATAACTTCAGATCACTGCAACCAGTTTAAAACAAACTAGTTCTGTTTGCCACGTTTTAATACAGTAAAAATCTGGTACAGCGCCTTTAGAAAAAAAAAAAAATGTTATCTTTGGGTGACGTCAGTTGCTCACATAGCAGACCCCTGCCCCTGGACCCGGAGCACAACCCAATCACCAAGTCATGTCTCCAAACTGTAGAGCCTCCTTGTACTTCTGTTTTTTTGGCATACATTTGGGGTTGTTGAAAAAAGCCTTCTGGTACTAAAACCCCTTCTGATTTGATTTTCTGTTCTAAACATTTCCTTCTCACCCATGCCAGGTTTCCATGGGGATGAGCGAGGCTGCATCCTTCAGCTTTCAGCAGCCCATGATGAGTACATTTCTAACTGTATTTTCAGAAGTGGAGAGTCTGTCTCACCTTTGGAGAGGACTGCTGGGATGTGGTCAATATCTGTGCATCTCCCCCAGGCCTGCGGAGGGAGCTGCAGCACACTTCTGATGAAGCTGTTTGTCTCTTCATTTTTACGCTCTACTCTCCTCACTCCACCCACATGTCTCCTGGGAGCACTTGGGCCATGTGAAGGAGCGTGTAATGGCTTCTTCTGAACAGTGTCTGCTTTATAACACTCTGCATATGCTCTTTGTACGTATGTGTATCTGCATAATATAGAGCCTTCCCCCAGAGAAGTATTAACTGTGAATTAAAGTGCATACGACATATACCTCCACTGATCACTCAGCACTTCACTTAGATTAGTGATGGGACTTTTGGCTCTTTTATAGGGTCCAGAGCTTTTGGGTCCATTCATTTCACAGACTTTAAAATGACTGGCTCTTTTACTATTTATTTATATGATAGAAGCAGGGGGCACTGGAGAGCTTTTTTTTTTAATATCCCAAAAAAGTCACATCTCATTATATCCAGGTCATTAAAATGCATAAACGATACATTGGATTCAACAACGTTTGAAAAAGTTAGAGATTTTTGTACCTTCGCTTGTTATGACCACACCCTGAGACTTATGTAAATTCAAACAACATTTGATCCCAGATATGTCCTGATGCTCCTGCCTCAGTTTGAACTTCCGTTGCATCAAAGATCAAAACCCAAGGACAAGTTTGTTAAAGTATGAGGGCTAGATTTTGGAAATCTGCATATTTTGATTCAAAATGGCCGCCTTCATGCCAGATATTGGGTGTGCTCACTATAGACTTTTATGCTCAGGGTCACATAAAGAATATGTGTACTACATTTCGTTGGATTACAAAAAAACACATTTTTAAAAATTTCCCATGGACTTTTTCAAGGCATGTGGACGGAGATAGGGTGTGGCCTTCATTGACTTTTTTGTTCAGAATTACATAAAGGGTGTGTGTACGACAAACTGCATTTTTTTTTGTCCCATAATATACTTTTTTGTAGGTCTCAAGATACTCTATGTACCTGTTTAGTTTCATCGGTCCACAATGAAAAAATAGGCTCTGCCCCCTCCTATCTAAATTTTCCATGTTTTGGAATATAGGTTCTTGGCGACATCCTATAAATTAAATTAAATCTAATGAAATTTGAGTTGACCTCCAATTTTGCAGTGATTTTCAAGAGTTTATGAGCATTTTTTGTTTCTCTCAGGTGTGATTTACTTGGCAGAAAGGAATAATAATAATAATACTTAAAACTATAAGCACTGGTAAAGGGCCCTTGCATCCCACAGAAGGGCACGCTTCAGTGGGAGGGCTGCAACAATGCTAAAGCCTGATTCATAATTGCTGCTGTCATGTTGGAGATAAATGGTTACTTTGCACGGAATGCTGAAGAGCTATTTTTAAAGATGGAAGTTTCATTCAAACATCATTATGTCCAGGTCATCAAAATATACAAATGCTACATTGGGTCTGTCTGAATTCAGCAATGTTTGAAAAAGGTTTTCAGAAATGGAGAGCTCATTAATGCAATGCAATACAGTTCATTGCACTTCATGCACTTTAAAGTAACAACTAGTGCTGCTACTAGTCTAATGCTGTTGTGTTATTGCAATACAACATACTACTTGAACAAACATAATGAGTAACTTTATATGCTACTGTTATTTATTATATCATGAACACTTTTGTTATTTAATATTCTACAATACTGAACAATGATACTGATACACTGATGGTTGATTATACAGTTAAAACCAGAAGTTTACATACATTATACGGCCCTGTACCTTGTACATACAGTTGAAACTAGAAGTTTCAGTACATACCCTATATAAAAAGGCACATGCGCCTTTTTTCTCACTGTCTGACATGAAATCAGACTAAACTTTTCCTGTTTTAGGTCATTAGGATTACCAAAATTATTTCTGTTTGCTAAATGCCAGAATAATGAGAGAATCATTTTTTAGACAATTTTTCATTACTTTCTTTAAAGTCAAAAGTTTACATACATTATGTGTGTATGAGTATTTGGTACCATTTCCATTAAACTGTATAACTTGGATCGTCCCGGTGGCAGAACACTGGACCAGCTCCATACTC